>PEKF01000140.1:0-16291 GCA_003073195.1 Ramalina intermedia
AAAAAATTAATAAAATAAATCTTTAATTTTCGAAATATATTAAAATAAAATATTTAGACTTTATATAAAGCCTATACAAGAAGTTTAGCGGATAACTTATTATATATAGCCTTTCCTATTAATCCTTTATCCGTATTTTATATAAAGTCCTCTAATTCTTATTATTAAAGCTCGGACATTTTACGTTTTTAAATCGCGTAAAGTAATAAGCCGGGTATATTTCGTATATAAGGTTTACGACGACGGCGACGACAATATAATTAACGGTTATATTATACAAGAAAAATGAGGGATTTATAATACGTACGAGTCTATTTTATTAATAAATAATAAACGGTAATATTATTAATAAATACTTAGATCGTAATTAAAAAAATAAACCATTTTAAAAATTTTTCTCACGGTCATGGCCATGGATCATGATGGGGGACTCCTTATCAGCTTATCAGCGGGATCTAGCCTGATCGGGCCTAGCCCCTTGGCATGCGCACTCACATAGCTCACTTCTCACCTCTCACATAGCTTATCAATCATACATATCACACCCATATTCCATCACTCATATGCATCACGCATCTTGCTCGTGACAATTTGATCGTATATTATTAAATTACAGGCATACGAGAGGTTTATAATTTTGCTAATAAACTTGGTGGTAGGCCATATATACCCCGCAGGGCTGCGTATTATTAAAGTGCGGTTGTATTATTAAAGTGGTGTCGATCACTCAGTGTCAACTGAGTGGCGATCACGGCTATATGCATCTTTCATTCGATACGCTCTCGTCTGAGACACTCGACTTTTGGCCCCTTTTATTAAGCGTCTTGTCAACGAAGCAGCATTATGCGCATCGCTAGGGTCCTGATAGCCGCAGCCCATAAATATCCATTCTCCTTCTTTTGCCATTCGCTGGAAAGGTTGTTATTCCCCAGCCACACTCAACATTAAGAAAAATCAGAAAATATCCTTCATAATTATGGCTGCACTCAATGCCCTCCTTGAAGATTGCGACGTTCGTTTGAACGAGGTCGCAAAGATTTTGGAGAGATGGTGCGATAGACTCGAAGATTGGTCGAACAGCATTGAGAGGCAGTACCCATATTTGACTGGTGTCATTGGCCTTCCTGTGGTGTTTGTGTTGCTTCTACCTCTTGTAAGTGGCATCGGAACCCGAGGAATTGGGAGCGTAAAGACTGAAGCAATATAAGATCGTGGTGTACCCGCTGTGGAGATACATTTGCAACGACAGAGTGCTCTAGAAATGTGCGACTATAAGCCTAAGCTTGATCATTAAGTTCGGAGTGATGCCCGAGTTGATTCACCGGAGAAGGTTGGCAACGAAACGAATCAATCGGGAGAGGAAGTACCCACCTACTTCCACTTCCTTCTCCTACTCTATTCCTCGCCACAAGCACGCGATTGTCAGCGCCGACGCCTCATCTCTCTTCTCCGCTGTCAACGCTTCTTGACTGACATCCGGTATCTTCTCCTTGCGTCTTACCAACACCTTCTGAGTCATGGACTCCACCAAGTGGCCCCTCGTCATCCTAGATAGCACGCATCGAATCAATATTGATTTTCCCATACACGAACAGCTCCTCAGCCTCTTTTTTCAAACCTACTAACTCTTCAAATCCTTGACCCCGTCTTAGTTCAACTTCTCGGTCCCATCTCTTCCTTCCACTCCCACCCGGCCGCCATGAAGGTCTCCCTCACCCTATTCTCGCCAAGAAAGTCCTCGCCGACGGTCCTTTCCCCTTTTCGATCGCCATGCCCAGTCTCATGACCTACACGTCCGGCCTATCTGGTTCAAGCAGTCACACACTGTAACATGTGGACACATCAGATTCATCGGAAAAGAATGAAAAGCACTAGTATGGTCTTGATTACGATTCGTTGAATGGCGCGATTATTTCGCGTCGTCCCCGTATTATGTGGGAACGATTAGGCCGAATTTGGACTGAACTTCTTGTATAAGCCGTTTTGTCGATGCTTTTTCGTCCTTCCCATCCCTTTGAGCACTCGACCTTCACCACACTCACTCGATATCATTACATGTGATACCACATAAGTCACACAAGTGGCGACAGCGACGCCCAAATGTAGCATTCTCAGTTTTGATAATCCCACATTTGTGTATTAAAGTGCACAAGCACTGGCGCCGTTGTTGATAAGTATTTCGGATCTTGTGAGTTTGCAAGAAGATCCTGGTGCGCCGCCATAACTCCAGGGCTGGTTTAGCCTTAGTGGGGCAATCTCGGCTAATCATCGGAGACGCTATCATGAGGCTCTTGTTTACTTTCGTCCTTCACATCTTCTTCTTTCGTCTTCTGTTGTCTATAAAGATTGCGCGAACACACCTTTGCCTTGCCCGCAGCATCAATGGGTCAGCAGTCGAAGATGCCTCATGAACATACCTAGCTCACCTCGTCAAGGGTTACTCCTCACCATGCACTCCTCCGCCCTTCTTCGCCGCTCCCATTCATCTGTCTGAAACCAAAATGATTCGCAACGACGATTGCATTGATGAGGCCTTCGTCGAGGACTTCCCTATTCCTCAATCCAAGCGCCTTCGTACCAAGGCCATAGGCAACTCCGTCTCCGTCTCCGACTCCTCCATCTACTCTTGGATCGCCCAAATACCAGCTCTAAACGACATTCTCCTCCCAGCATCTCAACCCGGCTCAACGCCTCTACCTTCAGATTATCATCAAGATCCAAACGGTCACTACTCTAAGCGCCGACGCTGCTCCGATCCCTTACCTCCTCAATCGCTTGGCAATAGACCGACCTTGAAAAAGAGACGGGAAGCTTTACAAGAGATCTCTGTCAACATGGCTAGCAAAGAGAATGGCAGAATGGTGTTCCCAGTGACACCCAAGAATAGCAGCTCTACCATTACTTCAAGCGACGAGAATGCGACTCTGGGTCACATCAATGTCAGCCCCAGTAAGCTGGCGGCAGCGCTCAAACCGCGAGGGAATGCGTACAGTGCTGGTGAATTGATGGAGGAACACGGCATGGTCTTCAATGACACAGACGCGTATGAAAGCTACCCCGACTTTGTGGAGACAATCAATGGCATCGTCGCTCCGGAGCGCCTCTCGGAGACAAGGCAAGAGTCGGCTCGGAAGTTCCAGATTTACATGAAGACCTTTGAGAGGCTGAATGAGGCTACCTTCCTGCGTGTCATATGGCCCCAGCTGATGAAGGACGGCTATCACGTTGTCAGTGAAAGAGTAGACTTCACAGCAGAAGAGAAGGACATACTGAGGGACGAGAAGATGCTGTTCCGAGACTTTGTCGTCGACGAAGGCATCATGTTCACCCACGACGTCGAGTTTCACCGCACCCTCGTCCCTAGCATCTACAGCGATGCCAAGTTCGAGCTCGCCCTGGCCAAGGCCCTTCAGAAATACGACGGCATGGTGAACCCGAAGCCTGATTACGTCTACGGTATCCACCCCTCCCGCATCCCCCACTTCCGCGACGCCCCGCGTCCCCCCAACGTCACAGCTCTCCTCCAGATCGCCCCTGGCCTCGTCCACCCCTTCCTCATAGTCGAAGGCAAAGCCGATGCTGGCTCCGCCGCCGAAGCGGAAAATCAAGCCCGCCGCGGCGGTGCCACTCTGGTCAATGCTGCCCGTCAGCTCCGTGCCACGGTAGCAGACCTCCCCGATATCGCCGGGCCAGACGAAGAAACGTTCGTCTTTTCCGTCACTATATCCCCCAAGCTCCTCGAGATCTGGGTACATTGGTACGAGGGTCCAGAAGCGACCCAGACTTTTCACATGAATAAGGTAAAGCAATTCCTGCTGGCGGGCGATCGCAAGCAGCTGGGACTCTTACGGGACTCACTGCACAACATCATGGAGTGGGGCGCCTTGAACCGTTTCACGCAGCTGGCGGGCTTGCATGAGAGCATCCATGCGTATGCGAAGAAGGTGAGGTCGAAAGAGATTGAAAAAGTCAATGTCAAGGGGCCTGGACGAGGGCGAAAGAGGCCTGCAGGGGAGGATGAGGGGGTGGTGACTGGCTGATGGAATGATTGCGGCTGTGGGTAAGTTTGGAAGATTGGGAATGCACGAGTATGCTTCCAGTAAGCCGCATGGCGCTCACGGGAAAACGTTGGGTTGATGCTAGCAGGTAGTAACGATACGAAAGTCATGTTTACGATGCGGTGAATACACCTCAACATGGATCTCGGTATCAGAGAGCGCTGTCGGCTCCCTCTGTCGAAGTTTCGTTTGCTGAACCATGCTTCAGACGTCGATAGATGGCTCTACAATCCCACGTAGGTACCTACCTTTACACGCGATCTCCTCTATTCCTTCTGACCTGTGCATATCATCTAGCGCCAGGGTGCAAATGTAGAAAAGATAAACGAGGATGCTGCTTTGAACCAAACCGAATGAGGATGTCCTCCGAAGACCATCATATTCAGGACCCTGCTTTGCTGGACACTCTTCCCCTGCATGTCCAGGGTCTAATTATTATCCGACCTAGCTCCCGTGATCTTAGCCCACTGCAAGACTCGATAATCGAAGCTTGCCTTTTGAAACATATGTTGCGAGTTGCGAGCTCCCATTCTTTCTGTTGCTAGCAACTGACCAGACTGACATGCTCATCAAGTCGATTGACCATGTGCCTGTTTCCCCGCACACGGGAAACACCGGTGCGGGAGAGGAGCGGGTCGCCAGTAAATCCGGCTAAATCATCCTCGCAAGCCTCGCTCGCAAGAAAAATGGCGGCAGCCTCTCATGGTAGTCCTTCCGCCTTGAAAAGAGAGGTCGTTTGATTGGGCGGGTAGGGTGATGCAAAGCTGTGGCTGCATGAAACTTGCACCAAACCTGGAATGCTAGGTTGAATGAGAGCAGAATTGTTTTGCGAAGCGCTAGCTGCATCCTGCTGCTGGCAGAGGTGAGAAGCCGTCAGTCAGCCTGGACTGCTCATGAGCGAGAGACACCTGGTCAAGCCACAACTACCCTGGAAGCGTTAGTCGCTTTGCACCGATGGCAGCGGTGAGAGATGCTAGGTTGAATAGAAGACGTCTTGCGAGACACAATTACGTCCTACTACAAAATGGAGGCAGTTTTGCGGAGCAGTCGCGTCCATTGCCAGTAGAGGTAAGAGATGACTCGTTAGATGGGACTATTCTTGCGAGGTACCGGCGACCTCCAAGCTTTGACGAACTCGCGAATTGGGCTTCCCTTCGTCTATAAAAGAGCAGTATTTCCCGGATACTCTTCTCTTTCTTCCTCACACACCTTACAATCTATCTTCACCATCCACCACCGCGATCTGACTATCACCTTTCAACTATTATCCTCTTATCACAACACAACAAACTCCCAGTGTCAAGTCGCTCTACACACCATCCATTCATCATGAAGCTCTGTATGACCGCCCTTGCAGCTATGCTCGCTTTCATGCCAGCCGCTCTAGCTGCTCCTGCTGAGGCC
Organism: Ramalina intermedia; assembly: GCA_003073195.1. Taxonomy (NCBI): domain Eukaryota; kingdom Fungi; phylum Ascomycota; class Lecanoromycetes; order Lecanorales; family Ramalinaceae; genus Ramalina; species Ramalina intermedia. Next base: position 5,463 of record PEKF01000140.1, read on the forward strand.
GCGGAGCCGGGCCTCAATGTAAGATCTCCCTTGCTCTCCCCTCAATCGTCGCACTGACATGTTGTTATGCAAGGTCCTCGAGCCGCGCTGCATCGCGATTGGTAATCATTGCAAATACGGAGATCACGGCTGCTGTGGTGACCTCACCTGCAAAAGCCCGATCCATGTTACTGGAGCGTCGGGCACTTGTGGAAACAGATAGTTGGGCCTTGTGGACGAAGTAAGGCCGGCTGAGCCATGAAGAGGTCACTGGATAGGGGGGAATGGGGAGGAGGGGGGGGGATTATGCATGGCGCCGAACGATTACAGTCTTTACCGTTAGTTAGCTGCAGGGGACGTTAGTATCTTGAGATAATGAAAAGATGCTGGACTCATAGAATCTCGAAGATGTGGCTATGAATATACTTGTGACAAGGCGATGATCTCCTTTTCATCCGTCATCTCTCGTTTGCCGTACTTTGAAGCAAGACGTTGAGGACAAGGATTGGAACTTTAGTCGACTGCGAGTTCGTTGCCTTGTCGCTACGGCGAAAAGGGGATTCAAGGACTGAAGCTAGGCCTGTCAGGATATTGAAACTATCCTCAGGGTCCCGCATCACCATTGTGAAAGCAGCGTTACTGACTGGTAATAACAGGAGCAGACAAAACTCTAGTAGGACCCCAGCTAGGTGAGCGTCTTTATCCAAGTCGCGGTATTAGGCATATGCACTTCAAGCCTTACTTCAGATAAACGCACATTTTGCTTAGGGCTCAGGTCTCTCGTTGCAAACGCGGTCTTCTTATTGCGACCCTAGGTAAACTCTAGTAGCTTAAGGCCTATCTCCATTCTTCCACAGTTTCGAGTGCACACAGAGGGAGGATGACATACATGATGAACATAGAGACCAGAGTAGCGATCTCTCCGCGGCTGTGGGACGCTCTGAAAATGGCGTTGTTGGCGGCCACGTAGCGTCCCAATGATCGACAGCGTGCACGGGGAGTCTAATATACTAGATATGTACTTCTGTGGGCTTGCCGCCGAGTTGCTCATCATTTTTTTAGAAGCAAAAACCTGGATCCCTGTCATCGATGAGACATTCTATGTGGAAGAAAGCTTTTAAGCACAGATCGATACCAGCTGGTCCATATCTACGCGCTTTTCAGACTTTTGGTCATGGCTCTTTCGGTCGAGCAAACGTAGTCTGAATATTCTCCAACCAACATTGCTTCATCATTGATGGTGAATTGATTTGTTGAGTGGGGTTCCGGTGACACATGCCAGCCACATGATGATACATTTCTCAGTGAAAAGTTCCTTCTTCCTCCTTCCTCATCTCCGTCCTAAATATATACAAGACGTAGACCGTCTCTGAACTACGTCTCGAAGCCGTCTTTTGGTGTCGAAATGCCTCTCGCACAGTCGATCCAGTACAATTGGGTGACTTGTGCTTCTGCTGTCGCAGTCATAGCGACCTACCAGCTCGCTACTCAGAATCTCTCAGTTTCGTCCAGAGAAGAGGCTTTGCATGGCTTTGATGACACATAATGGCTGAGCAAAGCAAGTCCTGCTACAGATAGTGTCCCTGCAACATACATAGAGTGCGATCTCCAGAATGACACTGCGGTCGCCATCTCATATTGGAACGACATTAAATATATACACGACACCTGCTCTAGTAGACTCCATTGGAGAACGAGAAATCACAAACCTCTGCAGTGGCATGAGCAGGGACAGCTGTTGCCTGAACACAACAAGAGGCTCCTACGACGATCACACTCTAGCCTACTCATTCGAGCCCTTCTTCTCGGCTGCCATCGTCACCAGAACCGGCTCGCCGCTTTCATGCACGACACCCGCCGACCTCAGAGACATAATTCCATCTCTCATCTGGCACTTTTGAGAACATGGGAGCTTTTGGCGCCCTTGAGCCCAGATACCGGGAGACTTCGGAAAGCAAAGACGGCAAAGCGCCTAGCTCCAAGGTCTCAGAAATGAGTCCAGTATTGACGAATTCGATCTCGTGTCCAGAACAAAGCTCTTCTCGTCGAAACAATAAATGTGGATCAACGGCTACGAAAGAACGGGCGCTTCCATCAAAGCCTCCTCTGGGACCACCAGTGCCAATTTCAGGGGAGTTAAGAGCTCACAGCGTTCCGAAGCGTGATCCTCAACGACCAAGAGTAAAGCCAGCAATTCCTCAATTATTCTCTCGGGCAAGCCGGTGGTTCCAGCATTTCGAGACAGGACTTAGCCCCGCAGAAAACACCCAAGCTTCCTGCATTTTCAATGCCGAATTCGGCCCAACAGAACGAGCAAGGACCAGGTCCACAGCCAACGACACTACCAAGGCTAGAGGGCGTGGTGTATGACACCAGCATTCCTACACAGAAGGCTATCTATGAGGTCAATAAGAATAGCTGGTCCCGTGTGTGCGGCAAATCCAACCAATAATCTCCCCGGCACATCAGCGATCGGATTCATCTCACCCTTCAGAGTTACAGTTGCATCCCTCATCTGGGATATATGGTGACGTGGGCTGCATGGAGCGAGGGAACGTATCGAGGCGTGGTTCAATATCGGCAGGAGTAAAGCCAGATATTCCAGTCCTCAAGCAGGGGTTGAATCAGCAGCACGAGCCACAAGCAGCTCCTATACAGAATCATTGCCCCACTCCCTCCTCGAAAGCTGAAGACCCAACCTCTCAAAAGCCTCATTTTACACCACACTTGCCCTAATGTGGGCGAAAGGAATCCTCTAATGTCATCAACAGTCGTCCTCAAGAAGCGCCGAAGAAAGCAGAGATCCCAGCTTTCCTTGCGCAGAAACTGAAGAGATTGGGTCAAAAGAATGAGCCAGGTGCGGATTCAGGACCAAAAAAACTTTCCCCCGTCTCGACTCACCACAATTCCATCTCCGGCCCAAGATGAGCTTGCTGGTTATTCAAAACCTGTTTGCAAACAACCCATGGCCCCTCCAAGGCGACAAGCGTCGTCTAACACCTACGCGCAACATCCAAAAGCCGGTCCCAAGGTCAATCCGAGGAGACCCTTCACCATTGACGCTTACTGCATCTACGAGTACAACTGCACTAGCAGGAACTGCACTCGCTGGTATGGCTCCCCAGTTTCAGTGGATCGCCAATCTGGCAAAGAAGCGGACGGGTTTGCTTGCCTGCCATCTCCTGGTACGGGTCGATTGAGGTGCTGAATGGGCGAAGAACGGAAGTAGTCTGCAAGATGGCGATGCACACAAGGGAGAGGGAACGAATGTGGCAAGTTTCAGTGACACCTTTGTAAATGTGAAGAGCGCGCCCTACCGTCGCAAAAGAATGTGTGTTCCAGAAGAGACCCAAGCTTTAGCAAACGAGCGATAGCGGAGTCCATGGGTCCCGTGATGAATAAAAGGGCACGCGATTGCAAGCGGAGCAGAGAAGCGCTCGAGCGCTGCAAATAATCTTTCGGGTCTGTGAATTACTGACTCGTCAGAACAGAGAGTCTTCAAGTGGCGTCTTCGAGTGTCGTTGATGTCTGCCGTTGAGATGCATGCGAAAGATAAAACAGTTGTGTGTCTCTTCAACCGTAGCATACGATAATTGATAGTTCAATCTGAAATAATTTTCTGCAGTATCCGCTCCCGTTAGAAGACTAGAAGTTCTCTTGCACTCACTTGACTTCGAGCCAATGTGACGGCGCAACAGTCGTTCGTCCAGATAGCTTCGACATCAGCCCAATAGAGGGTTCAAAGTTACGCATGAGGATTCACCGAGGCAAATGATTTGCTCCCCATAGGTTAGGCTGTTTTTATGCACGAACCGGGATGTAGTAGTACCCCTCCGCCAACAAACGAACCGGTCGTCGTCAACCCCGCAGTCAGCCTAGTGTGCAGTTTTCGAGCTGGAACAAATTTACTCATCGAACTTCACATAAATTGGTAAACGTGCTAGGTTCACTTTAGCAGCGTCGTCCATACAATAGAAAAGGGGCATTTTGAAGACCCGAGAACACTGTCATCCCCAGAGAACATGGAAGCATTGCGCAGATTCTCCACCTCGAAAGTGTCGAAAGAGCAGAACCCTTCAGTCGAGCGACCTCCCACTATTTCGCCACCTCCTTCATATTCTGCTGCCACCAGGGTAGAATCGCCCATTGACCTCACCGCCACCTTTAGTCAGCTACAGCTTGACGTGGGCGCGAAGCCATCAGCAGACCTCTGTCTCGCTCATTTGAAATTACTCGAAGCATTTTACGTGCTGCGAGACGAGATTTGTCAGAAAGACGGTCTATTCGGTATTCAAGACAAAGTTGTCTCCGCCAAGGATGAGCACCAAAGAACGGAGCAAGTTTTGAAGATCCGGGAAAAACGATGGGCTGTGTATGTGACTAAAGCTGCCTTGAGATTCGAAACATGGTGGAAGCAATGCATTCAACCCCAGGCTCGTAAAACTCCGATGTACGAGATGGACAGATTTAGCAAACCCAGCGCTGGCCCTGCGCTTCACTTTGAGGATACGGAACTTCCGCCGCTTGGTAAATCCGCGACAGCGTTATGTTACTGACGATTTTGCTGACAGTCTCGCTAGATGTGATTATGGTGTGGCATGCGTACCATTTGAACCCGAGGAGCTTTCTGGAAGATTGTATCCAGTATGGCAAGCTAGAGTTCTGGAGAGCAGGCTTACCTTGGGCTACTATTATGTCTTGCATTGATGATGAGACGTTTGACTTTCAAGTACCAACAGAGGCGGAAGTACGCTGGGCAACGATGACTGGCTATTGTTGGAACAGTCTGGACGACGCGCCTTCAGTCTTTGTGCTATGTATCAAATGCGACTCAAAACACGGGGTTCCCCTGACCCAGTGGGATTCTCGGGCTGTTCAGGGAAACTCAAGTCAGGCTGCGTGGCCGATTGGAGGAACTCGTTCAGCTGGATTCGCCGACAGTGATTTCGACTTCCAATGTCCCGGCGGTGTTTGTATCACCCATGATGTTCTAAGCGCCCAGAAGTTCCGTCGCGACCTTGATGGGCTGATGAGGGACGGATGCTCGATGCAAGGGTTAGTGCTTGACAGTAACGGTGAGCTTTCGTGCATTCCCTTTCGAAAAGACATAGCAGTCTTATCCAGAGAGGCTTTCTCACTCCTGAAATCATTCCTAAGGCTCATAGAGTACCCTCTGACTGACTGGCTGAGCAGGAATTCCCAGCTCGTTCCAGGGGTCAAGCATAAAGGAAAAGGACAGCTTCTTCCCGAACCGACTCATTAAGGGGTCCAACGACACCTGCCAACTCTACACCGATCTCTTGAGAGCTACAGATTCCACGGACAAAAAGGATGCAAGTATGGCTGGAGTCCGAACTGCCCTTGAGGTCGCCCTCAAGGACATGGAGGCAATGAAAAAGATCAACAGCAACGATCAGGGCCCGCGCTCCACCGAGCGAATGGCCGTTCGTCGAATGATGGCGTGCTACTGGAACAACTCCTCCCCCTTCTCCATCGACCTGGTCGGTGCCGTCATCCGCCAAGGCACCTTCATCGAGAAGATGCACCGCATCTCCTGGCTCTTCTCCCCCGCCGCTCGCTTCACCATGACCCGGCTCCTGACCAAGTACGAGCGATTCATCGCCATTTCCCGCATGGCCAGCAGCCACGGCCGCACGATGGTGGTGCCCACCCTGGACGTCGATCTCGCATGGCACACGCACCAGCTCTCACCTCCGCAATACTTCACCTACACCGTTGCCGAAGCGGGCCGTTTCATCAACCACGACGATAAGATCAACGACGTCGACCTTTCCGAAGCGTTCGCCTGGACGTCGCGCCAATACCAGCAGCGCTACAAGGAGCTCTACTCCGAATGCACGTGCTGGTACTGCGAAGCCATCCGGGAAGCCAACGCGCCTGCTCTCAAGGATCACGTCGGGTTACGCACGCAACGGAGATTGGGCCTTGCAAAGCCGGACGCCACACAGCAGCAACTACGTCAGCTGCATTCGTCGCTAGATCCACAAGCAGAGTGCGCGCACCTCTCTGCCCACAGCGCGATTCGTCAGGTGGGCGGGCGCGTGACCGACCATCGGAAGATCGTTCTTCAAGCCAGGCTGGAGCGGGATTATGGGCGTGCTGTGGTGCGTGCGCGCAAGGACAAGAGAGATATCCCGCCCAGAGAGGAGTGGTATGTCGCCTACGGTTTGCCGGTGTATGTGCCGGGATATGTGCCGTCTGAGGGAGATCCGAGCGTGACGGCAGGATTATACGCGGCGAATCCTGTGTGTGGTTCATCTCAATGTGCTCAGGGGAGTTGCAGCGGCGGAACAGCGATGGGTGCTTGTGGGGGGGATGGGGGATGTGCAATCTGCTCTTCGGGAGCGGGTGGAGGTGACGGAGGGGATGGAGGGGATGAGGGCGATGGTGGAGGCTGTGGTGGCTGTTCAGGGTGTGGGTGAATGTTCGAATTTGGCCCTGTCATATCAAACCGTCTGTTGCTGCATGTCGATAGAGATCTTGGTCTGCTGTTACGCCTCCTCTATTTTGGAGATGATGAGGGCATGAGAAATCATAGAGAAGACGATTGGCTTAGGCTTTGATATGCCTCATATCTAGAACTATTGATGGTATGAAATGAAAACCTCGAAGACATCATGTTGAGCGAAAGCGTATAAAGGAAGCTTCCTTCACTCTCCTACTGAAGCTCTCATCTTAGATGGCCTTGGAAACCTAACTACGGCTCACATCGTTTCATCATTCTGCACTTGATCGAATCGGATTCATCATGCCAAAAAAAACTTGAATGCTGAAACTTACATTGTCAAACACTCGCTCCTCGTCGCCCCATCAGCCAATCAACTGCCCTCCGTTTCAACTCCCTCACAAGCACAGGATTATCTCTCGTTACTGAACTAGCGGCGCCCTGGTTCTCCACCACTCGTCGTACGAGATACTCTATGCATTCCTGTAGCGTACCCCAAGTCATGCACTTGTACACACCCGGAACGGCGACCGGCTTCGTACTTGACATGCCTGTTGAACCAGTCGTAGTCTCGAAGTGTTGCAACAACTCACAACCGAGCTGATCCGCCATACCCTGCAACTGGCCAAAATCAGGCATCGTCTTCAGCCTTCCCTGCGCTTGAAGATCGCGAACCAGCTGGCTTGCCTTTGCGACGCTGCTTGGATTGTGGCCCGCGAGGAAAAGCTGCATCTCGGAAAATTCGGGAACGCCCTTGATGGTACCGCTGAGGACGGCTTCGACAATACTGTCATAGGAATGGTCGGTATCTGCTTTTGTGTCATGGATGCGCTCTCGGATGTCATTCTCGATGTAGGCTCCTCGGACCAGCTTGATAGCGAGGGTCCAGCCTTCCTGATGGGCGAGGTTGAGTTGATGCGAGAGCTTGTCTTTTGACGCTTTCAGGTAAGCCTGGATTGTATTGTACACGACGGCTTTGCCGCCTCGATTCCATTTGCGCATCATGTCAATTGTCCAGCTGTCGATGGAGTGTTGCAGATATTGCTGCTCGGCATCGATCCAGACCCTGCAATTCTGATCCGATGCTTTGCGTAGGACGACATCCATTGCCTCGACAAATTTTCTGGGAGCCGGATCGCCTTTCAGCATTCTGTTGGTCACGCAAGATCCGGCTCCACTGAGTCTTCGCGTCTATGTCAGCCTGACTTTCCCTATGGAAAGAGAGTATCATACTTTATACCCAACCAGTCCCCTTTACCCACCATGTCCAGTGTCTCGAGGTTACCTTGCTTCCACAGTCTCACTTCTTCCTCAAGTGACTGATCCAAGGCACATTGATCCTCTGCATTAGGCTGACCAGAATTCTGGATTTGGATCTCTTTCCCATAACACAATACTACACCGGAGAACCCAAGAGACTTGATTTGCTTGATCCTTCTGCATATTTCCTGTCGATCTCTGCCCGCGCAGAACTGATCGTATACCAAAGGCTTGACGATTGCACCAATGAACAGGTTTCTGTCTGGATTCAGGAACCGTGATCGCGATCTTGCGATCTTGCTCAACACCGCAAGTCCAGGCTTGAAGAGGATGTTCGACGAAAGGAAAGCACCAAGAAATATACTTCTGAGTAGACTCCCTGCGGAGAGGCGAGTGAGTTCATTTGCGGGCCCTGGTTTTCTCGCTTCTAGTTGAGCAGGAAAGGCAGTAGGTGACTTGTGTACGAATGACACGTCGGTGGACGATTGCCGCACAATCGAACGGTGAAATCTGGCGAGAGACAGCACTTGGCAGAACAAGGGGCAAGGCCGTAGCAAAGAGAGGCGAGTCGTTGACTGCAATATAACCATCATCCCAACGTTGCACCCACTAGATAGAAGAGCCAGCCACAGCTGCGTTCGGCCCAGTCATGATCTTATTGGGGGGTGTCTCAGCCAAATAGGTGATATCCAGGCCAAGCTTCTGCGGTAGACTAAGCCGGGCGATCTCCATCATGCATGTCATGTCCACCCAAGACCTAACCGTGTAGGGTTCGATTATCCCTTGCTCGTGGTAAGGACCAACGGTACGTAGAGTGACGGAAGACAACATGGTCCTGCATCTCGGGCTAATACTAGCTAGGGATCCAGATCCGTGTGGGCGAGAGAAGACTTTGCTCCAATTGACATCGCTAGGGTGGGGATCGTGATCCTCGAAGATAAGGCTCATCACTGCCACGAGGGGAAGGAGCGAGGGGAAGGGTAGAACGTCACACGATCCGTGCATGAGATGATATCACAAATTCACCATGCTGATAAGATCTCGATCGGCCTTGTGAAGCCCATTCTCAAGATACCGATAGGCCTCGGCCTGGACCTGTCGGAAGGCTGCCGGTACATATTGGTAGCCGAGAGGTGATCTGTCGGAACCCATGATCCCAATCGCTGGTAGCACTAGAGGATGAAGTGGATCGACAGAAGTGGCAGGGTCCCTTGCCGGCTCATGTACGACGAAACTCAACAACCAATTACATGTCTCTAGTGTAGCGAATAGCATGTCGGACCCCGTCAGAGATAGCAGACCGCACATGCCCACGCTCCAGCTCCAACACAGCGTTGATAGTGATCCCTCTAGATACCGACATCGATTCTTTCAATGATTCAGGTGTCATTCCTCCATTCATCAAAAGCCCCGACGCACTGCGCAGGGAAGCGACGGCGAGCTTCGTGGCTGCTGGTCGTGGCAGGCCTTCCGCGACGCTCGCGTCGACAATAGCGTCCACCGCAATCATGATTAGCGCATTGCAAGCAGCCCCAGTAGCTGTTGCCTCGTCCATGAGCGTTTCGGGAAGCCACTGTACTTCTCCTAGCTGCATGAACATCCACCCTGTAATTTTCTGTCCATCTTGCCCCGCTTGACGTGGCTCAGCGATTAGCGTCACCGAGTCATTGATCTTCGCACCAAGGCTTGGGATGACACGGAAAATGCTGGCATTTTGAGCAGTATCTTTCTCCACTCGTAAAACATTCGCTAATCTGTCGCACGAGACCCCTGCTAGAAGGCTGATGATGAGTTTACCCTGCAGAACTTCGACCAGTCCCTCTGTTGCCAGAACGGGATCAAGCTCTCCTGGAGGAAAGCCGAGGATGATAACGTCTGCCGAGGAGACAGAGTCCACAATAGATTCCCCTCCTACACAATTGACGTGGGTCTGAAGATCCCCTAAATCATTGCGAAGACGCTGTAGGGACGCCTGAGATCGCACCCAGGCAGTGTGATTCAATGAGGGATTGCCAGTCTCTTTACGCTTGGACAGTAGGCCTCGCAAGATGGCTGTTCCCATAAAGCCTGAGCAAATATCAACAACCTGCCGGACTTAGGCGACCACATTGTTAGACTTACCACTTCCGAGGACTGCAATATGGAAGCTCGGCCATGGACAAGACATTCTAGCTATTCAGTCCGTCCTCCCGTAGTAGTCGACGGTGCGCACAAATCGCCTGCTTCGCAGCAATTCGTCTGTTCTCCAAATGACTGCCTGAACACAATTGGACGTATTTATGCTGTTGACAGTGCCGGTGGGAGTAATTCGCCATGCTGCCGTATGTACCATTGTCACTACCGGTCGCGAGTGAATTGTGGCGAGAGGGTCTGGCCGCAGTAGCGTCAAAGTGTCAATGTATCAAAGATTGGCAGGCCGCTTGTTTGATAGTGCTGTACTTGGGAACGGCTCCCGAGTATCCCTTCGTTTGCTGAGTAGGCAGCCATACGGGCACTATACCTATTCTGGTAATAATAAGGGATAAGTATCCGAGGTTTTGGTATCAATAAATAAATCATCCCCTAAATAACCAACCCGATTACCTATATAATAAGTACGTTTATAGCTATATATCTTACGTTATAATTAAAACTAATAAGACTGAGCTTCCCGGTATATTAGATACGGTCCTAAAAACCGTTAAAAGTATCCTTGCGGGTTACTTAATACTTTAGCAACTCGTAAACCGTACGGAGGAGTTGAAGGATCCTAAATATTAGCCTTTATAATACGATCCTAGGCCGATAACGACGTTTATTAAAGAGCTCGGTATTAATTATCTATTTAAGTATTATATTTAGTTTATTCCCGAAAAATATTTGAAGCTTATTTTAAATTATATTAATAAAAATGCGTATTAAAAACGGTTTAATTAATATTAAGACTAAAAAGACGATACCGATAGTAATAACGACGTTTAAGATAAACTTAAAGCCCGTTTTTAATATAATATTACTCCGGTTAAAATAGGTATATTCGTAGGTATTATATTATTAATTGGAATTATAAAAAATGCCCGGATAAATACTTTTTAGGATCCTTATACGGATTAAAGCCGTTTTCTTAATATTTACGCGGTAACGT
>PEKF01000137.1:0-16272 GCA_003073195.1 Ramalina intermedia
ATCGTATTTAGTAAGATTTTATAATATTTTTATTAACCGGAATTAGTATCCGTACGAAATTACGGGTTTTATTTATAACGTTATAATTAAGCCGTCGTTAATTAATTAAAACTTAAATCCGTGAATATTATAAAATCTTACTAAATACGATACGCACGCGCTCGGCTCGGAGTTACGGACCCGACGTCGGAGATCGGTCAGCCCGCAGTCTGGGAGGCTTGGCCGCTGCTAGCCGCTGCTAGCCGCAGCGCAGGCTAACAGGATCAAGAAAGAAAGACGCTCCATTTCCACAGAGGAAGACTCTTAGTCTCCAATCAATAGCCTCTACAACGCTACGAATTCAATAGGAGTACCCAGAGATTATCGGCTCTACCATGTATAGAGCCGTTCAAACGCGAATTGATATGGCTAGAAGCGTTAACAAACTGGCCCGATTCAACCATAACCCTCTGAGCGACTATCATGAGGCTGCAGCACCTCTTTCGCTATATCAAAAAATTTCCTGTTGTTGGCATCACGTAGGACTGCCACATTACTAGCCCTCCTAAGTGCTTCGTTGATGCTAGAGATTCTTGCCTTAATACACGGAGAGCAACGATAGGCTTTGTTTTTCACCTAGCTGGTGGACCGATTGACTAGCGATCGCGCTGTCAAACGCTGGTTTCGTACTCTTCAACTGAAGCGGAGCTAATTACTATCGACGAAGCAGGCTGCTAGGCAAAATGGATTGCACGTCTTTACGAGGAATTGATAGGCGATATAGCCCTTCCGATGACCATTCACACCGATAGCGAGAACGCTAAAGGCTACGTAGATGGAACTGTAGACTTTACATAACCACGAGCACGTGACATTGATGTACGATATCATTAGATCTCTGAATAGATTTAGAACGGGATCTTTACAATAAAGAAGATCAGTGGCAATAAGAATCCTGCAGATAGCCTCACAAAGACGCTCACTAGCGAAGAACAGAGAAGGTTTGCAAGTCGGCGTTCCGCTTATCTTCTTTCCAGGTGTCCAGATTACTACAGTACGCACAGCACTTCTTTGGGCAATAACGTTTGAAGTGAAGCCTATGAAACATCGAGGACTGATCACGCATCTACAAACGCAAAGCGGTCACCCCGAATTCATATCCAGTTCATCACAGGCACATGACACATCGCTAATATTATGGGAACGATGGAGTCCTATGAGGGAGATTACCGGTTATGAGGCAATATGTGCGACCTTTCTTGCGCCATCACCGACAATCACAGAACACTGTTTACTACCACGCCGGCTTGACAGTTCTGGCAGCAGGTCCTATAGTACAAGTTACCGCATTGAACGCATCGGAAAGCCCGATACCTGGTACACTTTAGGCAAAGTTGTGACAGAGTTTGGACAGGAAATATTTGACGCCTACTATGAACGACTGACCGAACATCGCGCACAGCCAAGCCCAAGGCCCATGTTGGAGACATCACCGAAGCAGAGTCTAAGGAAGATTGTGTCAAGGGCTTGCGATCTGTGTGTGAATCGAAAGTCAAAGTGCGACAACGGTCAACCATGCCAGCAATGCAGGAAGCAGGGAACACAATGTGTCTTCACGCGCAAACGGAAACGACCTGCAGAGAGCATCGATGCAGAGGGAAAGAATGAAACACTCGCATTAAGCGAACAATAATATAAGGATACGCTCGCTGCAGTTCCAAGTATGTATCTGGTCACCTTATTTACAATCACCATGCCGACCGAACAGACCAAGCCATCTAGCTCTGTAGACTCGAAAGGACACAGCGACCAAGGGCATAGTGACCAAGGCCAGAACAAGCAAGGCACGGAGGGCGGCTCTTCACTTTCGTCCCTCAGCCAACCTTCTAGCGATGCCACCCAAAAGACTTTTGGAGATTGGACTAAAACTCCTCGTTCTCAATCTCAAATCCTCCTCGGCTGTGTTCCGCCACCTTCTTCATCCGGGTCCTGAAAAGGTATCAGAACTGGTGAAGGTCGAAAAGGAGACGGTGGAGGTGAAGGGCTAGATCGACTCGACTCAGACGTAGGTGGAGTAAGGGGTTGAGGTGGGGTGCGAGGTGGACATGAATGAAGAGATGCTTCACACTTCTCGCAACAGTCGTCGAGCTGCCTTAAGAGAGATCGACATTTGCAGTCATTTCCTAGCTCCTTAATCGAACCACAGCAATGAAACGTTTGTGTATGAGAGCACATATCATGTCCCGCAGTGCATGAGAAAAAGATTGATGTTCAATGGTGGCGACATCTGAAACATAGTCTCTATAATATTGGTAGCATTCGTTGGCGTCGACCTTCCGACACTCACCCCAATCACGAGGCCTCGTCGTGGCTGCCAGCTACGACAGAGCGTATCTGCTCGTACCTCTGATCTTCTTTCCATATCGATAAAAGACATACGGAAACCTGCATTGACGCATCGTCAGCTCTCCCGGTCTTCTGCAGCTGGGCTCGGACAATTTTTTGGATTTTGGTTTCCTTACGGCGCCATGGCCAGCGTCAGAAACGCCAGTAGAGAGCTCGCCCAGGGATATCCCAGCGCTGTTGTGGCACATGAGTGACAATGGTCAGCCTGCTGTATCTGCTTGTTGGTGTCGAGCGGAATTGAACATGGGTCGCACACCTTGATACATCTGGTTTCCAAACAGCGGAAAGGCTGCGGCAAAGACGCTCCTCGCAAAGCTGTTTGCGCCGAGGGCGCTTGCTGCATACAGAGGATACTGTCTCGGTATCAGCTGGCCGATCTGGCGGAGATATCTTCCATGGCGAGGCGATGCTCTCGCCCTTCCGAAGTAAGACTTACGCAGTCGACAAGAAATGTAAAGATGCCTGAGTAGACCAGAATTATTCTACATCGTTCATAATCGTCAGCACGGGACTGTTCTTTCCTTTGTTAGAGTACCGTCCCTTCCACTTACCCCATGCCAAAGAGTCCAGAAAATAAAATTGGAGCTGCAGCCCAAGTCAGCCTACAGCGTATACAGCTATCGAAGAGCGCCATTGGAAAAAGTCTCAAGGTGATCACACAGTCGTACCTATCCAAGGGACCTGCATTGTCGATACGTCAACAACAATCTCTCATCCGCAACGCGGAACTTTTTCTCTGCTGCTTACCCATGGAAATGTCGTCCAACCGAAGCCTGCAAGCCATATGTCAGTATCCGCGTTCGCCATTATGTGAATGGCTTCAAAGCCGAGGGTACGACGTTGCTCACCAAAAAGGCTGATGGGAACAAGGAAGGAACCCAATATGGTAGGCGGCAACCGAAATTCTGGTTCGGATGCTCCCTTCTGACCCGTTCGGACCTCATACTGTCGGAGAAGCCGCCTGTAGTTACGTGCCCACAAAGGGTCTGTCAAGACGCCGATGATCATGCCAACGAGAATTCCGAGAAACGACGTGCCCGTCTGCCAGAGGGTGAAGCCATGATTGTTCTCGAACACGAGCGGGAATGCACCAAAGAACAGGTACAGAACCCCAAGCAGGATGGCAGAGAGCGTGCAGAGGCATAGACACTGTTGTTTCAGGCACCTGTTAGCCTGCGTGACATCTTGTGTATGCTCTTGGTACATGACACCATCATACCATTGGTTCAAAGAGCAGTAATTGGAGAGGTCTGATACATGACCACATGACGGTCTTCGATATGGAGCGGTCGAGCTTATCTATCGGGGCTGTCCATGCTCCATTGCCAGTTTCCTTTCGCAGACGCTCTGCTTTTCGGCGCAGTAGGACAGGAGGGTACGTCTCTGGCACGAGGAGCGTGATCATGGCGAGTTGCACTGCTGTCCAGATCAGAAGCACGTAGAAAGTCCAACGCCTGTGTGACAGTCAGAGAGGCGAACCAGGTGCGAGTCCGCCGGGCACGACATACCAGGTCGTGTATTGATTTATGAACCCTCCTATCAACGGCCCAATTTCAGGTCTGAATGGTGCACAGCCGTCAGCGGCAGATCGGATCCTTAAAAATGAAAATCATCTCACCCGACAAACGGCGAGGCCGAGTAAACCATCATTGGCGCCGAGAGCTCGTGGTTCATAAACATGTCTGTGAACAGCCATCAGCCGTGATGCTCGTGCACCGTTTGGCCTAGAGCCTTGCTCTGCAGCGTTACATCACAGACCTCGTATCGTACCACCTGCAACAGACAAGAATGCGGCTCCAGCTAAGCCGTCAAGAAAACGACAAACAAGCATTGTAGCCGCATTGTGCGCAACGGCACTCGGGATCAGCCAGATGAAGAAGAAGATGAACGAGCCGATGTAGATTGGACGCCGTCCGTAGAACTAAGCCATATCATCATAAGCCTTTTCGCTCATCCTCTGTTCCAATTTCCTATGATGCTCGTTCGAGCGCTTACCTCTGATAGCGGACTCAGAACCATGGGCCCGGTGCCTGGACGTATGCATTAGCTGTATCAAGTCCGGAAAAGCATTTTGGAGGTTGCCGCTACGTACCAAGCCCGAGAACAAAAAGGGAAAGTCCCAAGGTTGCGACCTCCCTCGAGATATGGAACTCTGGTATAATTTGGCCGTATGTAGACGTGTATATGGAAGAGACATTTGTGCTGACAGGGACATGCGTATCAGCGATGACCTTTCCTTCTCGATATCCCTACACATGCCGCTGTACATGCCATCATCAACAGAGCATGTCATATCAATACTCACACGCATAGAGACGACGATCCGATGATGAATGTGATCATCCATTTCCGCGCCTTGCTCAGTGACTGTCTTGGATGCAGCGCATCGTTTTCTTCCCAACCCACTTCCCACGGGTCATGAGGAAAGTCTGCTTCAGCCTCCTTTGTCTGAGAGGCGCCATCTGGTTCAGGATCTCCACGCGCCGCAGCAGTCTCGGCTGAACTGTCAGAGGCCTTCTCCGCATCATAATTTTCCAGCTCTTTGTCTTTGGCGTCCATCGCTGTACCTGCCGCCACTGCTGAAGATGACCTTCTAATCAGCTTTTTTAATTGAGAGTATCAAAACAGAGCGTGGCCGTGATCGAATATGACTTTGACGAACGGACGACGGAGCGTTCGGACCGGCCCACTTAGTAATAGGGGTTTTCAGACTTACAAATCCTTTGAAATCCAAAACCCGGGTAACCCGGGTTATGTAGGTTTCGGGAACGCTTTGTCAGCAATTCTAGCCTCGTTTTTGTTCAATCGCACTTCAGGGTGAGACCGAGGGTCCGAGGACACCGGTTAAGTTGGCAACCCGAAACCTGGGTTTTGCACTTTACTCACCCACTAATCCACCACTCACCTCATTACTCACCTCACCACTTACCTCACCGCTCACTTCACCGCTCACCTTATCGCTCATCTCACCGCTTATTTCCTCGCTCACCTCATTACTCACCTCACCACTCACCTCATTACTCACCTCACCACTTACCTCATTACTCACTTCACCACTCACTTCTACCTAAACAGCCGCTTAAGACACGCGTACTCCCATCCCGACAGGCCGACTCCCATCCCGACAGGCCGAAAAAGACCTCAATAATATTTTTTTTTAGGTCCGATAAGTCCAGTGTAATAGACTGCCAAAACACGATTCTCTTTTGGTCAGGATTACCAATAAAGTTGAGTTGGGTTTTGCGAAACCTCGCAAAGAAAACATTGCGATTTCAAATAAACAGGTGATGACAGCATTGGCGGACCACGTCTGCATGTGTTTGCGAATTGCAATTCGGGCGGCGGTGCGGAACAGTTCGGGTCGATTTTCCACGGCCTAACCTTCGAGGCGACAATTAGCCAGATCAGCAATGCTTTAGATCAGGTTCGCAGTTAGGGCGTAATAATACAAAAGCTCCGTATAGCTGGACGCGTTGGCAAGGCGGTGGATGTAGAGAAGGTTGAGGCCCGGCCCGTGAGCTGTTCCTCCGCCCGACACAACACGATCCTACTGCGATGAAAGCTGCGCGCCCATTATCGCCTTCGTTGGGCATTTCGCCCATGCCTCCAATCTGGATGCTGCTAAATACATCGCAACAATCCTCTTTCCGCTCTTTCGAAAGGCACGGCCAGACCTGATCTGCCGCCTGATTGGAAGCGCCGTGGGCGATGCCATCCACAAACGGGCAATAGAAGGCTTGCAGATTACCGGGCATGTCGCCGATCTTGATGCGGCATTGTCCGACGTCGATGTTTGCATCGGCCCCTTGCGCTTTAGTGCTGACCTCAAGGGTAAAATCCTGCATGAAGCCTGTGCGCTTCTGTGAACACTTTATAGCGTAAGCACTATCCGCGCCGCCCTGCTGCTACTCGTTCCGAACTGAGATGACGCCTCCTCCTGCCGAGCAATTACCAAGCATTACTTATTGACGGCATTATAACGTTATGTCATGATACAGATCAGCCTTGCTTGCTGACCTTATCGGCTTTCTACAGAGAAACATACTGTTGCGATGTGTTGCAATGACTGAGGTCATCCGTGCCTGAGGCACCAAACCTAGATACTAAAAATAACTTGCTCGACAACTTTGGTAGATGCGAAGAACAAGCAACGATACCGCCGCCGGGGGCCCATTGCCAGCATGGCCCGGCCGTGACGCCTGGAGCAAGCCCAGGGCGGAGAACCTCCCCTGCACGAGCAAGGAACCTGGGGCTTATACGTATATATAGGCTATGTACAGGAGAATCTCATAGGGAGAAGGTGGGTGGGTTCGACGGATTTTTCCTGTCAGTGCAATCTCCAGAGATAAGATAGGGAACTCATGAATTTGGGTGAGGGGGCTCATAAAAAACCCTGAGTTCCCCGACCGGAGATTGGAGATCTACTCAACCGCCGGTTCGGCAAATTAGCCAGTAGCTACACTATACCATCTAATTTGCTCGATCCCTGCTACGTATACAGGTGTATATGTTGTTTTGATTGGCTTGTCTCAGGCCCTGAGCTACCGGGCACCCCGCCGCCGGGGGCCTATTGCCAGCATGGCCCGGCCATGACGTCTGGAGCAAGCCCAGGGCGGAGAACCCCAAGCCTAAGAAGCGGAGACGGAGACGACCCAGACGGAAACACGGCTGGCCTGACTAGCTCTGGAGCTGTTGCTTTGAGGCTCTTAGGATATCGTCGTTAGCGAGGTGGATGTAGAGCCGGAAAGCGTCCGATTTCCAACGTCCGAGTGTCTTGATAAACTCGTCATCTAGTCCAACTCGGTGTGCGTCCGTCGCGGCCCCCCTGCGGAAAGAGTGGCCTGAGTATTCCCCGTGGATGCCATATTGTTTGAGCCGCTCCTGCAGTGTATCCTTTGCTTTTGCTTTACACCGCGGATAAGTCGTTGAAGTGACGGGTGCTGGAAAAAATTGAGGTCCCCGAACCCTTTGTCAATATGGACGGATTTAAAGGCGGTAAAGTAGGATTTAATCGTTTTATAGGGTTTCTTCGCGCCGGCGAAGTATGTGCACTACTCAATAAGCAATAGAGGTGATAAAAGGATAGAGAAAAGATCACTATACATAACGCATTATTCGAAATATGCGTTGCTCCCCGAAGTGTATAAGGACCTCGTACTCGGAGCAAGGTCGTAATACATAAGCTCCGCAGCCTCCGAACTTATAAGACCGACGTCTTACCCAAGGTGTGTCGGTAATCCGGTGGAGTCGGGTAATCCGGTGGAGTCGGGTAATGCGGACGTGGGCCAACTGCGGTATGGCGTTAGCAATCTTCTTCTACTTAAAACGTGATAACCAATCAGCTATCCAATTATCCCCTGAAGAGATCCTCTCGGTGGTGAATTGAATATCATTAGGGAGTAGGATTAAGCTGACGGACGGTATCCATGGCCTCTCCTTTGACGGACAGCGTAGCCAGGCCATAGACGACCTCCGTATTATCCGAATGGATTACCAAGGAATGACCGGCCAGCAGGGGTCGCCACCGTCGCAGAGCTTCCAACACGGCCGTTATCTCAAGGACGCTTATGTGAACCGAATGCATGCATTCTTTCCCCCTGTGAAACCGAACACATACTAACTTCGAAGAAACTAGACGCATTCATGATGATTCAGGCAAAAGACCGGGACAATACTTAAGTTAGAATCTAATCAATTGATAGAAATCTTCTTTCCCCCCAAAAAGGACGGCTTCCAGGATGATCACCCCACAGAACAATGTGCCTAATAGCCAGGCCTTCGCGCTTAAGCCCGTTGGATTTTTTCCGGGCTTAGGCAGCCGCTCTGCCTATCGCACGCTTGAATGCGACCTCTCCCTGAGCGACGCGCCTGATATCCGCGATGCCTATACACAAGGCGCCGCCGCCCTCGGCCTCGAGGCGAAGCAGATCGTCCTGACGCCCGCCAATCTGCCAGAAGATCGTATCGAGCGTCAGGCATTTCTGGGCGCAGCCCTGCTGGTGCATGGCATAGCGCTCCAGCGCCACCTCGACAGCGAAGCCGCGCGCGCAGGCACACAGATCCGCTTTGCCGCATTCACGGGCGAGAGCTTCGGGATCATTACCGCAGCCGTTGCCGCTGACGCGCTGTCGATCGCGGACGGCGCGAAACTCGCCTATGCACTAGCACCTTTTATTCTCGTCGGTGCCGAGGGCGCGCAGGGCCTCTCGCCCCTGCAGGCACGTATTGCGTCCGTTCTCGCGCAAAGCGGCGTGATGCAGCCGCTCGTGGCTGAGCCAGCCCATGTCGTCGGCCTTTCAGGCCGGCCGGACGCGCTTCAGAACGCGCTCGCAACCCTGAAAGACACCTACAGCGCGCAGGACGTGGAACTGCATAAGGTATACGCCGATCATCAGGCAAACCTGTATGTGCGTATGGGCATCCGGGAAAGCTTCGGTCTATTCATGGCCAATTTCCCCGAACTCTCCTTGCAGGAACTGAAAGAACCGACAGCCTTCATGGCGCATGCCGCCCGCATGGCACCGGTCCGCGAGGCATTCGCCTGCATGATGGACGAGGAGGGCATCAAATTTCGTGACGCCCACACACCGCTGATCTGCAACCACGAGGCCAAAATTGTTCAGGGAGCCGCCGATATCCGCGAAGCCGTGCTCGCCGTCATCGATCGTGTCATGCAATCCCGCTGGACCGCCGAACGCTGCGAGCATGTCGGAGCCAATCTCGTGGTCGAACTCGGCCAGGGCGATAAATCAATCCGCCTCCTCAACGATAACGGTCTGACCCTGCCTGCAATCGGCTATGCGGGCGCCCTCCATGCAACAGAAGCCTTCGTCGAGGCGGCACGACTGCTGCAGGCATTCGGAGAGACCGCCCGCTCGAACATCCAATCGACGGACCTCACGCCGGACGCGCTGGCACTTTTGCGCCAGATGTTTCAGGTGCCCGCGCGCTATCCTGAATTTGCGAAGTTCCTGCGTCGGGAGTTCGCCGAGACCATCGCCGCAAGCCAGATCGACCGTCGCCACCCCCTTGCCCCGATGTCGCGACGCTTTATCGAGGTCTATCAGCACAGCATTGCCGCAGCAGGCGACCTCGACCTTGATGCTGGCGAGTTGGCACTTCAGGTTCAGGCCAAGAAGACGGTCGTGGGCGACAGCCACACGCTCGGTCGCGTGAATACCGAGATCAAGGTGCTGCGTGCGGACGGCACGATTGTCCACCGCATTTCCAACGCCCGATGGAGCCCCGAGGCGCTGGTCTTCTATTGCAGCAGGCTTGAGGATCGCCCGGCCGTGGAACTGATCCACGCAGGTCGGCGCATGGCCGAACACACGCCTGAAATTGCGACACTCTATCGCGCCTCCTCAGCCTTTCTGCCCTTCAACCTGACGGACACCCTGCAGATGCCCTCAGGCATGCTGCAGCCCCGCGCGATCGCCGCTCTGCAGATCCTGCATCAACTCGCCATGCTGACATTGCTGCGCCGGGAGCGGCCCGCAATCTTCACGTCGCACGATTATTACGCCGGCGGCGACCTCTTGGGGTGGTGCGTCGCTCTGGCCGCCACCAGCGCCTTGAGCGCACGTGATGCGGTTGCACTCTATGCGACCCATTTGGAGAAAACGGATGTCGCGGACCCTGTGGATACGATCCTCGATCGCCTCCGCGAGTCCACGGCCCCAATTGTCGCGGCCAGTGGCGTCCCCTTCACCACCATCAAGGATATCGCGCGCGAGACACGCGCCCTGTTCAGCTATGCCGCTTTCGACGCACGCCGCCACAACCTGCGCCTGAACGGGGACGTACAGATCGTGTGCCTGGCATCCAGCCCCGCGCATGAGACATTCGACACGACGCCCTTCGGCAGCGAGGTCACGCTTATCGCAACCCCTGCGGACATCGTAAGGCGCGGGCATAATACGGCGCTGGATGCCCTGGAACATGGCTGTATGTCCTCGCTGACCGGCGATAACCAGCGCGTCCTGCAGTTTGCGCAGGGGCGCAGGATCCTGAGCAGCACCGTCTTTTCCTACATAAAGCTGGGCGAACAGGTGGTCGGCTTCGGCAAGGGCGGCAGTGAGTCCATGACGATCTTCGTGACCCGGAAGACCATCATGCCTCTTGATACGAGCAAGCCCATCATCGTCCGCAAAATCCTGAGCGAGGCCCTGATCGCAGTCGACTGGAACTCGGATGGCGAGGGCGTCATGCTCCCGCCCTTCGTGAAGGCCAAGCGTCAGGCGGAATATCTGAAAGCCCTCTCGGACCCGGCACGCCGGTATTTCCCCGAGGTCTTCGAAATTCTGGAGCGCGAAATTCCCGTCCCCCCGCATCAGCGGCAGGACATGCAGCGCGACAGCTTCAAGGAACTCATCTACGAAATGAGTTTCGTGCCGGGCGAGGAAGTCAGCCGCTATGTGGAGCGATGCAGCCCGCCGCCTGCAATCGTCGCGCGTATCTATGAACAGATCGCGCTCGTCCTGGCGCGCGATGTCCATAGCCTTCGCCGCGCCCCGGCACCGGGCCAGACACTGGAGACCTCGTATTTCCACAAGATCGAGGCACGGCTGGCACTCTGCAGGCGCACCGCCCCGCTGACGTTCGGCCCCAATTTGCTCGATACGGACCATATCGTCATCAACGGCGTGCAGTATCGCAATGTCGGCACCTTGCTCAAAGCTTTTCGGGAGCATCCCGCCTATTGCGAGATTCTGGAGCCACGCTTCCATGCGCTCGTCATGGGGGACACCAACACCGAAAACATCAAGATCAATAATCTTGGCCCCTTGCAGCACGCACAAACACTGATCGAAAGCGGTGCCGCGCAATCCGAGATTGATGCAGCACTCGATGCCATAACGGCGATTTCGATCGACCTGCGCTTCTTCGACCCCCGCGCTATCGGCTTTGCAAGCGAGGGTGCCGAGACGCGGGACGACCCGATGTATGACAATAAGCCGTGGCACAATTCGCTCGGCCATTACGACGAAATGCACCATGAGCGTTTCGAACTCGCCGTTCGTACCGGACCGAACCAGACACCCGATATCCAGATCACCTACGAGCCGAACAACCCCTATGCCCGCGCCTATTGCGTGGAGGACTTGACGGAACGCGGCATTGATATCGCAAGCCAGCCCGGCGGCGTGGGCATGGAGCATTATTTCGCGCCGGTAATGCGCAAATTATACGACATGGACAACCCGAACTCGCCCCGTATAGCCGAAGACCCGCACTGGCTGGTGCGGTTCGTCTTTATGATGGGCTCACATTTTACGGCCATGCCGCCGTTTCATTTCCAGACCGAACTCCGCGGCGCTTTGATCGATTCGCTGCTGGTCCAGCGACGCCCGGTCGCAATTTTTTGCGAAGGCATCCGCTGGCTGAACTGGGCCCTGCAAATGCTGGAAGGCACGCGATATTCGTTTCTGGGCATCGAAGTTCCGGCAGCATCGGTCCCGCATCAGCCCCATTGCGGTACCGGATTACCAGACCAAAGATCTCGACAAATAGCGATTTCGCCCAATCCTGCCTTTTCCCGTATCGGCATGGCCGCTATGGCGCCGGAATCGCGCGTCATCTGCACGCCCTGGAGCCGTATGGTGCGGGGCCTGGCCCTCGGCCAGTACCCGGTCGGCTATAATAATGCCATTGCCGGGATCATTACCGAGGCACGCGATATTCTGACGCAACGGGTCACGAAGCCCACGGGCTACCTGCGTTTTGCGCTCCAGCTTGCTGAACTCGGGATCGCGCTGAACCGACCGGGCGCGCGCGTCACACAGGACGAATTGCAGACCCGCGCAACCGGGCTGATGAATGCCCTCCGCGCTGAAACAAACCCCTATTACGCAGCCGTCGGCGGGGGCATCCTGTTTGACGCATTCGCGAAATTCCGGCTCGACATATCCCTACTCGTCAACAGCACGCGCGATTTCGCAGCCGAGATGCTGGACGTGATCGACCGCATCCAGCCAGACCAGATCAAGGACGAAAACGCGGGCAACCACGGCGAATACGAAAAGCTCTTCGCCTACACCTCGATCTTCCTCGGGATCGGGCAGGCAGGCCTGACCAACAGGCTGACCAGCGGCCCACGCAATTACGTGCGCGAGGCCCTGCACCTCATCCAGACCGTCCCCTCCCCGTTCTTCAAGGGCCGCGGGTGTTCGATGCTGTTTTCCGTTCTTTCGGCCATCGGGCTGGACGGCATGATTTTCGACGACGGGCACGACTTCATGAAGGAGGTGCTGGAATACGTGGACCGTGATGACAGCATCGACTTCCCCTTACGTTTCCCTCAGCCCATCACGCGCGCCTACGTGAAGATCTACCCGCGTATCACGATGCTGAACGCAATTGCTATCTCGGGGCGACATGAATACGCCAGCATGGGGCATGACCGAGTCGCAGAACTCAAGCCGCTCTGGGCTGAGCTGGAGCCGGCGGAGAAGATGCACCAGAGCCTGTATTATCTCATCGCCCTGCACAATCTCGGTCGCACCGAACAGGAAATCGGCAGTGTCCATGTGTTGATGGATGAACTGCTCGGCTATCTGGATGTTGTGGATCCGGGCGCCAATTTCTTCCTCAACGGCCTCAGCCACGCCTACATCATCGAATCTGCCATGCTGACCGGGCGTCTGGGCGATATACCGCCGCAGGAGATTGATCGCATCGCCGGTTGCCTCAAGCGGATGGATGCAACGCCAATCGACCGGGCAAGCCGCGCTTATCCGTTCAGCTACAACCTCAACGCACTCGGCGAAATCGGCGGGGCTGGCGCGTTAATGTCCCCCAATCCGGTTTACGGCGGTGTTTCTGCCTTCTCATGGCTGGTCGCGCAATTTTCGCCGGATGGCCAGACCGAGGGCAGCCGTCTGTTGATGCTGGGCAATGCGCTGATGGGTCTAGGCTTACGTCTTCGCCCCAAAGAACAGTCATCAACCCCGATGTTTGATGATTTTGCCAGGCGCCGCGGGTGGAAGATCGAGGCCTGAAATCCGGAGGCCCCGGCAATGGGCGGTTCGGTCCGGGACTAATTGTTACGACCGTCACAGCAGGAAGCCCGGAAGAGGCTTTTGTAGGATGCACAGAGGAGAAACCCAAGCCAATAGATAACGCCACACAAGCAACTAAGTCTCGTAATATTTCAACAATATCATTGTCAAAATAGATGAATTAGATGAAATAGATGAAATAGATGGAATAGATGGAATAGATGAAATAGATGAAATAGATGAAATAGATGAAATAGATGAAACAGCATAGCCTATCTTTGTCATTGAACCACCTGGTAACCGGATATGGACGTATACAAGTAGGTGGGTGATAACTGAATGAATGCTATGAAGGTGTCTATGATACAGGTGAGTGGATGGAATATGAGTGTGGGCCAAGAACCCCCGGGAGCTAGGCCTGATGGGGCTAGCGTGCCAAGGATGGGAGACTGGACGCTGGAACTATCACAATCTTAACATTCTTGACAGCAAGACAAGCGAAACAGTTGCTATACAGACCTTTATGATAAACAGCTTCTCTGCTTATTATATAAAATTTAATTATTACTTTGGGCATATTGTTCATTCTACTTCACCTAAATATTATTATCCAAGGAACCGTTCTTAATGCTCTAAACTTCGAATGTAAAAACCATTCAAGTTGCTATTCCTCAAGTTAGCTATAGCGTAAGTATAATAGAGACTTCACGAAACTTAGTATAAGTTAAGAGAAAGAGATGCTTCTTGCCAAAAGCGGCGGGTCCAGATACGTGTGCCCGGTGAGTGTTGCCTTTCAGGCGACATTAAATCCTCATTGTCGTGGGAGGTAGTGCTGGTCGATGAATTGTGAATTATTGTAGGTGAGGAAATGATATGCTCAGTATCCGGAAATGAGTATGGAATCAGTGATTTGTCACTCATGACTAAGGAAAGGTGTTTTGGTCAGAAGTTTCTTAGCAGATATATCTGTTTTCAAGTCAAGGTTATTGTGCACAGGCATGATCCAAAAGATATCCTGTAGACCCGTGCAACGCCACTATCATACGTAGCTTGACTGTGTTCGATGCCGTCGCAAGTCAGGGTAGCGTTCGGACAGATTAAATGGACTTATTAAGACGGGTAATGTGAAAGTCTGTTAAGGGGGCTCAGTGCGGTAGCGCTTTGACCAGAATCTAATAGGCTCGGGAAATTCGATTTGATTGTTTTCGAAGACCAGAAATGGTGTACCGATATGTATTGGTGCTTTTGAGCTATTCGCGATTGGTATAACAAGAAGACAGAAGTTCCTTGGAGCGCGGATCGATCCTTTTAACAAGTTTTTCAGTCGGCTACAGTCCGAGATCCACAATCTCCGCGATACTCATCCTGAAAGCTCTGATATTGTGTTCCAAGGGCTGCGACAATTCATCGCACGAGCACGTTCACTTCATGTTGACCCATCCATTTGCATTCCTGAGGGGGACCGAGAAGAGAGCTCTACTACGTCCCAACTATTACCCAAGATTGACTGAGCATGACCTACAACCACTAACACTTCTTAGACTACCGATCCCCCTGAGATTATAAAAATTCCGACCACTATACTTGCGGAAGATGCTGAAGAACTGCTAGCCAATGGTTCGCTCAATGAGGCACCTACTCTTATCAGTGCAAAGGCGCAGGCCGCTAATTACCTAGGACGAGTGGAGGCACGTGACAACAAAGAAGAAGCGACCCGCAACGACTTCTCACATCTCGATAACGAGTTTAGCCTTATCAAACACGAAGTACATGAAGGTGTCTTCCTCCTCGTTCCAACCGCAGAAGAATGGGAAGATTTCCTGCGTTACTGCAACAAATTCGTGCCCTTGGCGCCGACAAGCCTGGGATATGTAAAATTCAGCTCCCAAAAGAGTTTCGATATGAGCTGTCTGCTGCGACACTCGACCTCAAAGGTCAGAAACCACGACTCTATCATCCGGAGCGCCAGGCAAACAATACATTCAAAATGATTGTACGGTACAAGCGAGGGGATCCTATAAGACGGTAATTTAATTCTTAAAATAGAAAGGATAAAGTAAGAGTAAAAGTAACGAGAGGGAATAAAAAGGGTTTATATATATAATTTAAGCGGCCAGGGGTACTAGGCCCGAACCAGCCTAAATAAATAGGATCAGAAATAGCTACTAAAGCGCCGACAGAAAAATAATAATATAAAACGGTCAGTAAGAGATAGGACTCCCGGTTCGGTTCGAAAAGAGAAATAATTACTTTAAGCGATCATTAAATAAATAAATAAAGTAATAGTCATCCTTATAATAAGACCCGGCTTAGATAATAATTTTAATAAAAGTTTAATAATCGAAAAGAATAACTATAAAGAATAAAAGTACAGGTAAACCTGCAGATAAGCTTTATACAGCCGAATCGCCAAGCCGCTAATTTAGCGTGGCTAATAGGCCCGTTAAGCGAGCCGAAGAGCCACCGGTCGAACACCAAGGGAAGAACCACCAGTCGGTATGCGGCCAGCATCTCAGCACGGTCCCAACAGTAAGGTATATCCCTTCGTTTGCTAAATAGGCAGCTATACGGGCACTATACCTATTCTAGTAATAAAAAGGGATAAGTATCCGAGGTTTCAATATTAATAAATAAATTATTTCCTAAATAATTAACCCGATTATTTATATAATAAGTACGTTTATAGCTATATATTTTATATTATAATTAAAAGTAATAAAACTAAGCTTCCCGGTATATTAAATACGGTCCGAAAAACTATTAAAAGTATTTTTACGGGTTATTTAATACTTTAGTAACTCGTAAACTATACGGAAAAGTTAAAAAATCCTAAATATTAGTTTTTATAATACGATTTTAAACCGATAACGACGTTTATTAAAGAGCT
>PEKF01000147.1:0-16164 GCA_003073195.1 Ramalina intermedia
GGGAGGAAGGGGGTGGGGGGGGGGGGGGGAGGGGAGGTGGGGGGGGGGGGAGGGGGCGGGAGAGGGGGGGGTTTTGGGAGGGGGAGGGGGAGGGACATGTATGATAAGCTTGGCCGGGCAGGGGCGTGCATTCTCGACTCTACAGTTCAGGGATGTGGTTGGTGGTATTGGTGAGGGTTGCTATTCGGATATTGAGGCAGCTTCAAGATTCAAGCTGCTGCTGGAACAAGAGGTTCGTGGAATGGATGCTTTAGAGTATGGGTTACTATGTCCATTGCACGCTATGGGCTATTCCCTGCCTCTGATCGAGAATGGTATGATATCGAAGGGCTTTCCAAGCCTTGATACTGATTTGCAAATGGCTTGAACATCCAATTGCAAGGCTTTATGCCTCATAACCAATGCTCTCGAATGATAGGAAATGTGGCAGCATATGACGGGCATGGAGCGGGTTTGCCACCTCCAAAGCAGGTCAGTCGCGCGAGAATCTTTCTGGCTATTGGATTGTTAGCATCTTATATACAGAATGTATGCCTACTCAGATTGAATCCTACCTTTGCAGTCCTTGCAGCATCCAAATTCTGCTTGAATTGCCGATACAGATTCATCATCTCTCCACTCGCAACCAAGCCGTCAACAATCCTGTTGGCAAGTTTCTCTCTCTTCTTCCGATTCCAACTCTCCCGATCAACGATCTTTTGAGCAGTCAAATGTCCACTGTCGGAAAGCCAATTGACCACCGTAACGTTAAGCTGGAAGCGCCAGTGATACAAAGCATGGGCCATCTCGGCGTTTGCTGCGCAGAATCGGCCAAGAAAGAAAGACTCCTCATTATTGTTCTGCAATATGATCTCGTCATCCTCATTGTCGTCATCCGAGTCGTCTGTGATCTTCTCCAATGTGGCCTTCTCGTACTTAGCACCCGTAAGAGTGATCTTGTGCTTTGGTGGGTGGCCGGATCGATTGCAAGCATCACATTTATGCTCGAACATGGTCGGCACATTCGTCATATACATATCGGACCAGCTTTGCAGAGCGGTCACAAACTGCACATTCCAGGCCGCCGATTTGTAGGTAGAGCCCGCATGCCCGTTAATTTCATCGTTGAGCTTCTCATGGGCTATCTTGTAAATCTCATCATGTCTGCTAAAGGCTGGATTCAATTTGTTGTGGACCATCCATTCGACTTCGTATTTAAAATATTCGAAGGGCTTCAAATTAGCGTAACGGGTCAGATGAAGAGGTACGCCAGCCTCTGCTGTGTCAACGCCAAGTTCTCCGTTGGCGTCATCGTCCAGAAAATCTTCCTCGTATTGATCAAGATTTTCAGCTGCTCCCTGTAATAGCTCATGTGAAACCTCAGCCTCATCTTCACAAGCGTCATCATCAGCCTCGATTTCATCATTGTCGTCACTGATATCGACTACGCCTGCACGTCGTCTTCTCAACTCATCGAGTTTGGCCTGTTTTTTCTGTCTCTCTGTCGCCTTCGAGCGCGAAGTCTGCACTTCTGTATTTCGGAGATCGGCAAGCTCTTGCTCAAGATCAGATTCGTCTGGATGGATTTCTTCGACCTCGGAACGCCGTCTCCTGATGCGCTTTCGACTTGGAGTAATTGGAACGTCTGATAGGCTTGAATCTTGACTCCGGTCTGGTATGACCACCGACACGCTCGGTGAGGGTGGCAATGGGCTGCGCATAGCTTTCCTTTGCGCAGTTGCGACGACGTGATCACTCTCTGAACCAGAAAATCCCAAGCCTTCATCGGCTTTCTTCTGGGGAGATCGACGGATTGGAAGCTGTTGGCGTGGCGCAGAGGACCGTAGGGTCCTTTTGGAGGTGAAGACATCAGGAGAAGCTTCTTCATAATCATCATCGGTGGTCCCTGAGTCTACAGAGCTTGAGTGCTCCCTAATCTCCTTCCCGGGGGTGCTTGAGGCCCTCCGTGCTTTCACCTTGGATATGGGGGCATTGTATGCTCCTCCTCCAAGGATGAACGATCTCCCGCTCCGTGGCTTTGACGGTGTGATGTTCTTGCGCAGTGGTAATGAGGGTTCAGAATCAGAGGCGCCGCTCTCATCATTGTGCGGTGGCAAAGTAAAGCCCACCGGAGAAGTCCTCTTGCGCCTCCTCGATCTTGAGGCGACTGGACCATCATCGGCACTGGAGCTGCCGGATCCTGTATTTGCTTCGCCATCTCTGACGTATGGCTTGAGGGTTTGGCCAGGTGTCCTCGTACTTCGGATCTCGTCATTTGTAGCTTCTCCGTTTAGCTGAGAAGATGCTGCTGGTGTTGGTAGCTGGGCGGGCTCAAGGTTTGGGGAAGGCGCGACAGCTTCATTGGAGCCTTGTATGGAGTTTCGGAAGCCATCGACTGCATTCGAAGGCGGTGGGACCGTCTTACATTTCTTTGCTGGGCTTGCGTTATCCTCAATGCGAACGAAAGCTTCACTCTTGTGCGGTGACGACGAGGGCACAGGAGTGAAGTCAAGACGTGTCTAGTCTCTTTCGGTGAGACCTCGACGGCTTCATAGCGACAGTTCTGTCGCAAGTCTTAATTCACTACACTTGCGATTGTCCTACTGCTGTCCAATACGAAGTTTCAACAACGCGGAGTCAGTATTTGAATCGCGTCCGGTTTAAATCTAGCCAACAGCCTTGACCTAATCGGTAGCCCTAGTACAATACCAAATTTAGATCTTGGCATTATGCCCCTGAGCTCTTTTCGTCTGGTCCGGTGCTATTAAACGTTTTTGCTTGGGTTTGATGATCACAAAGATTATCACAAAGTTCCCAAGTACGATAGGGCAGGCAAAATTACTACGTTTACTGCATGCAGGGGTCGAAGTGCACGAACGTGAAGGGGTTCTTCATCTATGTGGATGCAATCGTCCGAGATATCTATGACTTACGTCACGACATGACATGTTCCACTTCCTTCACTAGGTCCTTCAAATCCGAGAACGCTCCTCTAGTCTCACTCACAATCTCTTTGGCTCCTACAGCTCTGCACAAATCACTCAGCTCACCGTCCTCAGGTGCAAGATACTTCAGCAAGCCGGCAGCCAGTAATAAGCCCCGTAGTCCTTCTTTACTTACCCTTTCCGTGCCCATTGCCTCTAAAATACTTGCCATCAGTTCGACTTGATTGCTTTCGCTGAGGAGATCATCTTGGTCATGTATGCGCCGCGACTGGTTCAGTGCTGCGATGTTAAACGCCAACGACGCAGCTGCAACTCGGACAGGCTGATGCTCGAGATCGAGCAGCGATCCGGTAACCAGTCTTAAGAGCGGCGTAGCGTAGTTGTCATCAGACAGTAATTTAGAAGCGAACAATGATGACGAGAATAGGTTGCATGCCAGGTGCAGCGTGACGATTCTGAGTTGATATGGGACTTGCATGTCCCCTTCCGTTGCCTTCTTAATGACGGATAGAACGGTATGCTGAGGATCCTGTGCGAAAAAGCCACTCACGCGAGCATCGACCAGGGCGGTGCGGAAAAGATCAACGACGGGGAACAAAGAGTCTGTTGGCGACGTCTGTAGATATTGAACAACAAATTTACTGACTGTCGGCAACGAAGGCAAGGGTGCATCAATAGCTCCGTTGTTTTGTCTTGCCACAATGAAGTCCTTCAGTGCGTGTACTGCCGGCTCGGAGCCAGACTTGCCCATCTTTGCAATCAGCTTATCCAACGGAGGTGTTTTGTCGTAGACCACCGGCTTGGTGTGAGGTCTTTGAAGTGTCTGAAGTCTCAAGTGCTTGTGAGGGTGCACAGGGCTAGCCATCTGGAGGAGGAGGTTCACATTGCCCCTGAGTTGGCTTTCGTTCGCGCCAGTCCATTCGTTCTCCTTTTCACCTTTCAAGAATGTCCAGAACGTTGGCGTTACACGGATTTGGTACTTGGCCCCGATCTCGTAGGCATCGCTGAGGTCGACTTTGATCAGAACAGCTTTGTCACCTGCGGCTGCCGCCAATTCGTCGTAAGCTGGATACACTATCTTGCAAGGTGGACAAGTAGCAGAGGTGAAGAAGATGACGGCACACTTGGTTTTGGCAGACTCAAGTAGTTGATCGAGCTGGGTGATTTTGGTGGGCTTGTAGACTATCCCTGGTACGTGTGTAGCCTCCTGAGCAGAAGAGCGGTTCGCTGGTGCACCGGTCCTGGCTTCTCGCGGCTGGCCATTAGGAATATTTGATGGTGGTACTGGAGCTTGTGTCACACCTCGCATGGCTTGATCGAGCTGCGGTCTCAACATCTGGCCGAACGGAGTACTCAAGACAGTCTCCGGCAGTGATGTGATGTGATCCGGTATGCCTTTTCCGACCAGAAACATGGCAAAGTCATTCGAGAAATTGTTACAATTATGTAGAAAAAGATCATAAGACTACTGATGATTCAACACAGCCAGTGTTTGATAATGAATATTCACCTCTTACCTCCATAGTATACACGGTCTTGAGAGAATCTAGGTACTCAAGTATGACCTCGAGTGGTAACTGCGTTTGACCCATGGAAATCTTTTCCATTGGTTGGCCATGGTGCGTTGAGCCCGGAAAGCTGAACGAAGCGATTAGATCTCATGACTTGGAAGCTCATTTCATCGATCTTACGAGGTCTGTACGCCGGCACCAAAGAAGTACTCTCTATTGCCAAACACTAAAGAGGTATGATACACAGCGTCGATCTGGGTTCCCAGCAACGAGGCGGAAAGCTAAAGCAGCTTTCAATTCCAACTCCCGATTTTGGACGGAGCTACTTCATACCTGTCTCGCAAGCCCCTGGACGAGTAAGTCAGCGACAACACACATAATGAACCCAGCAAGCCTCAAATGAAATACCTTGGAGAGGTCGTAAACATACAAATCCACATCCATTATAGCAGATAAGTCTGAGGATGGGTTGAGAGCATATTGGGATGAAGAATTGAATAGGTGAATACTGTGGGTAAGCGACTGTAGAATTCAAGGGAAACTCAGTAATCTGATGATGATGTGGTTGCGGATGCCTGGATTCCATCACGCGCTAACCCTGATTCTCTTGCCTCAACTGTATTGGAAGCATCATCATAAACACCAGCTCCTCAGGATCACGGGCTTATACTTAATACTCAGTGAATGTCTGACTATTACCACTTCATGTGACATGGTGAATGCGCCCTTAGAGGATCCATTAAGCCAAGCCAAACGTTCTAAATCACATATTTACATGTATCTAGGATTATTACTTCGTCTCAAATATGCGGCATCGGACTTGATCATCACGCAATTGAAACATCTTTGTCCGGTGTTTGAGGATTCCGAGATGTGATACCTGCGGTCTAGAATGGCTATACTTGAAGACTATGCAATCTGCTTGACTTTGCAAGTCCATCCGGATTCTTGGTTCAAGAGAGGTAGGCTTGTGGACATTAGCAAGATTCCGCATGGACATTTCTGGTTGATGACTTACCTTGCGCCCAAGCACCATCCGAGCTCATTGCCTCCGATCTTCTTTGCAATCCTTACCTCTCTGTTGAGGCCCATCTCATAGCCTGTGTGGAGGAGAGTGACCATGAAGCTCAAGTCGAGACATCCCTCTGGCCTCCCCTTCAGCTCCTCCATGGCACCTTCAATCCCCTCAAACGCTTTCCAAGCTCCATTCTTCTCACCATCGCAAACCTTGGCCGCTAAATCTTTCAACTCGCCAATGGTAAAGCTTTCGGGCATCCCAAGAGGCTGCGTACGATCGTAGAAATAGCTGAAAACATAGACATCTTCCCGAGCAAAGGTCTTCGCCAGCGAAGGCTGATGTACACCATTGAACGAGCAAGGGGCCAGTGTACAGGCGGCTTCTTTTTGAAGAAGTTTCTCCGCCAATCCCCGGCATTGAGCAGGGGCTGGTTCATCTGGGCCAGCCATTGTGACCTCATACAACTCGCCGTCGTCTAACGTCACGTTGACTTTGCGGGCCATTCCTGGCACGAGGCATGGATTTTGCACCTCACGATTTGCCCACTCCTTCGTCCCCGGGTGCTTATCATGAACCGCCTGGAGAACTACTTTGTGGATACTTTCGCGGGCAGCCATGAGACCGAAGCCGAGGTGGGAGTGCTGGTATAGCTCATGCGTTTGACCCCCATTCTTGAAGATGTACTTGTGATCTCCCTCTTGTAGTGTCTCTGGCATGCCGCCGGATGGCGATTTGAAGGTAGGCTCGAAGACAATCTGTGTACTCCCGCCTCCAAGGTCGAACACGGCCGCCGTTGGGGATTTGTCGGGGCCTCCAATCTTTCCAAGCAAGTAATTCGTTGTAATCCAAGCATAGACGCCCTCGTCCTTCCCATCCATCACTTCCACACCACCTTTATCTGCGGAAACGACCGGGAAAGGGAATTTGGATTCCAACCGTGTTCGAACAGCAGCCAAGATGGCTTTGCTCTTCTCTTCTCCTAACTTTCGAAGGCCAGCCGTTGCCTTGACAGCAATTGGGGTGCAGGACTTCACTTCCTCCGCAACGCTTGTCATTGCTTCGTCAAGAAGCATGTCAAGACTAGTAGCGGCCGCTTCTGGATCATCTGGGTAGGATGATAGGCCTGAGCCTCCCTCTCTCTTCTCTGTCATCTTGAACTTCTCTCCCTCCAGCTCGGGCGTGTCACCGCAATTGTTGAATCGGTAAACATGGATGCGCGACCCCGTACTCCCAGCATCGATCATTAAAGCATATTGAATTAAAGGCTTAAGTTTTGAACTGGACTTCGAGCACTTCGTCGTCCGTAGCGAATTGAAAGGTACCTCGCTTTTGGCTGATCCCAATGGCGATGATTTCTCTTCTACACTTGTGTTTAGCATCTTCGCTATGTATCGGTAGAGATTGAAACAGCGTTACCTTTCACGACATCCTGAACTCCTACAGTACCAATGCTGCCCCTGGAGGTAAATAGGTAAAACAAGAAGACAACAGTCGCAATTAACCCCCCCAGCTTCAGAAGTCGAGATCTTTGGCCTCCTGTCATCCAGACGTCGTTGTAACCCGGAGAAGGGGGACTCTGCCCGTTGCTCCAAAGAGTTCGCCTCAAGCCGTCCTCCTTGTCTTGGAGATCCTGTCCGTTGGGTCTGGGAAGGGAACTCGGTTGCCTGCGAGGGGAGCCAAAGCTGATGTATGACCAAATATTGGGCCGCCGACGGGCGTCTGATGCAAAGGACATGAACAATGGATTGATAGATAATCTCGTCAGATCCAACCTTGAAACATGGCCAGGGAGAAAGTGTTGGGCGCAAGATCTGTACTTTACCTGGATCCCAAAATGGCAAGCAACGTTGTAGTCTCTTGGCGTATTATCCGTCCTAGACTAGTACCGATGTAGATCTAGCCTCATGAGCTACGTTAGCGTGATACGGCGTAACCGAACAAGCCGAGGCGCCGAGATCATCTAGGAGATACTACAGATACATGGTGACCTGGGGCGGTGGCCATTCCCTACCTTATGACCTGAAAAGAAATCTCTAACCTGGTGTTTGTAGACCCAAATGTGCACCATTATCATTACAAAATCCTGAATATTGCTTTGCTTCTTGCTTCCTAACGATCGAGATACCCTGTCTCAAGCCTTCATCTCACAGTCGTAGCACCTGGGACTCAACTGTATCCCTAACATTCATCGCTGATATCAACATGTCCAACATAGATGCGGGAAAGCTTTTTGGGGTGTCGGGGCTGGTGGCTGTCATCACCGGAGGAGGGTCTGGGATAGGACTGATGATGGCGAAAGCCCTGGCCTTGAACGGCGCCAGTAAAGTGTTCATCATTGGTCGGAGAAAGGAAGTTCTGGAAAGTGCGGCCAAGGAGTCACCTCATGGGAACATCGTCCCAATCGTCGGAGATGTGACATCCAAGGACAGCCTCAAATCGATAGCGGATCGAATCAAGTCCGAAATTGGTTTCATCAATGTTTTGATCGCGAACAGCGGCATCGGTGGTCCACAGAGCAGTTCTCTTACCAAAGAGTCATCTTTGGAAGACTTTCAATCGACAATGTGGAACATGGATTTCGCAGACTATACCAATACATTTGTCGTCAACACATCGGCAGTCTGGTTCTCCGTCATGGCTTTCCTTAATCTGCTAGATGCCGGTAACAAGAAAGCCAATGTCGTCCAAAGGAGTCAGGTGATCGCCACGAGTAGTATTGGCGGCTTCAATCGGATGGTCCCAGGGGGATATGCCTACGGTCAGAGTAAGGCTGCTGTGACTCATCTGATGAAACAGTTGGCCACCAATCTCGTGCCGTACGAGATTAGAGCCAATGTCATTGCACCTGGTCGTAAGCATACCCATTCGAGTGGATTCTATTGCTTTCCTGATTGACAGTTCGTAGTGTACCCGTCCGAGATGGCAGCACCCATCATAGGCACCGGCATTTTCCCAAAGGAGAAGATTCCTCTTGGACGGGTAGGAAGTGAAGAAGACATGGCAGGTACTACACTGTACCTTACTAGCCGTTCTGGGGCATACTGCAATGGCAGCGTCATTATAACCGACGGCGGACGCCTCAGTGTCATGCCTGCCACCTACTGAGCCAGCTTTCCAGCCTGAGGCAGCGAACCGCCGGAATATAGACATGATCTTTCAAAATGAATAAAACTCTAATGGACGGCTCCTCTTCAACGCAACCCGTGGCAACGTCACAGGGGTCAAAGTAAGGTCATTACTGGCGGAAAGACTCGCTTGATCTTTCAAAAGAAGTGCTGTTCACTAGCAGAAAGGAATCATGCTTGGACATCATGGATCAAGTACAATGAAATGAACATCCGTAGGATTGTAGTTGTTGGTAGCTCTCAAATCCATCGGACACGCACTCATTACCACGATCGAGTCCATAAGCATCTTCAAGCACACGTACTGACCAGCTTTGCTTTCTGGCGCTCCAGTCGTCAATGTGCCGTCTGTATTCACTTTTACGTTCATGAACAAATTTAGAGGAGCAGGGGGCAGCTGGCTTGTTGGCCCCTTTACCGGCAACTTGGATTGTTGAAACGCATTAACGTAATTGTCAGTGCAACTAGGATGATATCCCTCGGCGCCGAGTAGTTTGTAACGACCTGCGTCGCATGGAGACACGAGCGTATCATGAACGCCTGGAGTGGTATCCTCGGTCAAGATTGCCATCGGCTTGGAGAGACTGCTATAAATAACATCGCCAGCCTTGGGGGTGAGTTTTTGGAGAGCGCCATGGGTGTGAGCCATCGAGAGGTGCTCATTTGGTTCAGCAGCATTCAATGCCCAGAAGTCGACCACTTGCTTGCCATGAGTATTGATGATTTTGATCGTGCTGTCCTTGGGCACCTGCACAGCTATAGCTGTGCGAGCTGGAATGCATTTTAATGGAATTGGCGGCATCTCTCGTTGCCCGATCTGATATGCTCAAGGGTTTGTTTGAAGCTGAATGGCAAATTAATTTCGAAGCCAGTGCGGTGTAATCCGTAATTGATTGCTTTTGATGTCCTCTGCCTCCTCATGCACGTTAGTCTTGGCAGGTCTATTTTTAGGCTTTCCGATAGCTTGCTGACTTCACTGCTGCCTCAAACATCATCCTACAAACATCGCTAGCAATGAGATTGAGTTGATTTCAACATCTTTCATGTCCTTTTCATGGCGCCTGGAATCTTCGACGATGCCAATGCACTCGCATTCTTGGCCAAGCAAGGCTGGCTCCCCTTGGTACTTGCCGATTACCCAGGACTGGTAGAGGCTTACACCAAGCTCTTTGAGGCCACCAATTGTTTCTTTGCATTGCCGGAAGACTCAGATCAGAAGACGAAATACCAAGCTCCTGATGGCCCTTCTGCAAGTGATGTCGGGTACTACAAGATCCCGGACGAGAAATGCATAATGACCATCCGGACTCTGAATCGATGTCCGGAAGATCTACGTGAGGATTTGCAGCAGGTTTGGAACCGTACCGGTGCTCTGCTATCAAGCATACTTGAGTTGATAGCAAAAAGTCTTGACTTGGAATCTGACGTGTTCAAACCCTTCGTCGAGCCATGCAAGTCTCTTCCCGAGGACAATCGCACTCCAACGATGCAACGCATGTTCCGCTACGATCGTCCAGAAGGTCCGGATCCCAAGGTCAATGCGGAGCGTCACAAAGATCTAGGCTTGCTCTCGCTTGTAGTAGGTCATTCGCCGGGGTTATTCGCTATGGATCAGGATATAAAGACCTGGGTCCCTGTCGAGGAAGACTTCGTCCTACCTCCGGATACCAAGGTCCGCTCGGGTGGCCTGGCTGCTACTCTACTCGTAGGTGAGACGCTGGCCTTTCTGAGTCGAGGGCGGTACAAGGCTGGGGAGCATGGCGTTGTCTGTGCTCCGCCATCACCTGAGCAGGGCAATGACCCATATCGATACAGCATTGTGTATGCCTTGAGACCTGCTGCCGCGCCTATTTTCACCAAAGACTTCGAGTCCAGAGTCACAGGACCATTTGGTGAGGCAGAAAGGCTGGAAGGTGAGAGCGCAGGAACACTCTTTCAGAGAATCCGAAACTCACACTGGAACGTAAACATTGCTCCAGAAATAAGAGAAAAGCAGAAGCAGTCGCAGAGGAAGGCAGCTGAAGCGAATGTAAGGGAGGTTCCGGCTTGAATTCTACAGTGTCTTTCAGCTGTAGTGCTACCAGCACCTATCATACAAAGAACATTCTGAATAGTCTGCCCGCTCGATTCCCCATCTCCTTTTGCTTGAAGCTTTCGATAGGTTGCACGCAAGTGCGAATGCCAAACGCTCGAATGCTTCTCAGTGTACTAAGACACGTAAGCCAAATGTGCAGGCCGGTTGCACTTGAAGTCGTCAGACTCGCATGGTCCAAATGGTTGGGTAGCTGCTCAGCCTCGTGAGGGACGAGTCAGGGGTTTGCGCCTGATAACACGGAAAAGGTTCCATCTGGTTGTAGAATCTTCGAACGTTTCAACGGGCCGTCATCTTGGGTGGATTGAAGCAAGAGTCGGTCTGCCTCCTTGGCGTTGAAGTTTTTGTCGTCTCGATGCTTCTTGTAGGTACAATTATGACCCATTTGAAGCCAAGCTCTGTCCGCGTCCGAAGCCATAGATAAAACGAGATCTTTAATGGCTTGGACCGATTTTGCCGAATTTGCTCGCCTGTTCCAGATGAGGATTGAGCTGCCGGTCAAGCCTTTAACGTAGGAGACAACGCATAAGTCGTCCTTTTCAGACTCCATGACTTCTGCGAAATTATCGTTGACCGCCATGAAGACGACCTTTTCGAATAGCCCCTGTTCCTCCAACTTCTTCTTCTGTTGGATCATCTTCGTCTCCTCCTGGTTCGTACCGTGCAACTTCTCTTCGAGCTTGACGTCCTTCCTCTCCTCCACTTTCTCCTTATTATCCCGTTCCTCACCATGATCCCTATGTTCCGGCTCGCCCGTCTGGCCTACTTCCTTCGGCTCCTCTTTTTGTTTCCAAAGTGTAGCACGCCCTGTGTCTTTGATTCTAAAGTGCCATGCTCCGCCAGCCTCATTTCGAGGGTCCTCCCACAGAGGTTTCACAGTGTATTTTGTGAAGTGAAAAGCTTCTCTGAATGCCAAACTCTCGAATGGGGTATTGTTGTAGTGCTCCATGAAGCTTGGTAGTGTGCTAATAGGCTCCTCATTCAACTGAGTTAGGTTCTTTCCGTATTCATGATGTTCGACCCGCTTTGCATGATAAAGATCCCAAAGATGACGAGTGGGGAATCGGTGCTTTCCTGCTTTCAATAGCGACTGAGTGTGAGCATTGAGGCCAGTGTTGGCCTTGGAGTATTGGGAACGCTTGGTGAAGGGCGGTGGCCGCGCCTCACCAATGGAGGTTGTGGTTTCATCCATGGGCAGATGATTAGGGTATGGGCCAAGTAATTATTCGTTACTATCGTGTCAAATGCTGGAGCCTTAGAGTCGTGTTGGTGATTAAGAAAAGATGGGTCAGATTTGGTCGAGAAAAGAAGTCCACTCTATGATACTGTACGACGTGCGATGTTGCTCGGTTTTAGATCTTTCTAGTCGGATGTGGTACCGGACTGGGATCCGTATTCACGAGTGAAGTCAAAGAAAGGTCATCTCATTGTAATGACAGACGGCAAATCTCACATTGAAACAATTGCAATGATTCGTTAACATGTGTACAGTTTTTCCAGCAGACCTCGCCACCTGTAGGCATGTGGCGTCGCGCTTCGCAAGTTTCGTCTTTGATGCATAAGACGATGACAGTGAAATACCGAGGTAGTACAAATGGCAAGCACCTTCTTGAATACTTCCGTACGCTTTTTGACCTAGTTGTCACATCCGACGATAAGCGGATCAACAACGCAGTCGGCTTTGATGCCCTTTGCTTGCTGCGATCAAGTCAGAACACGTCCAGGTAGAGGAACCAAAGTAGATTACCTGTTCATGTAGCTCATGACAGATGCCTCACGACTCTAGAGGAGGTCACCTTTGAGCACTACACACGTTTATGTCTCGGAGCAATTGAAGCAGCGACCGTCCATCTCTGAAGATACAGGTAAACCTGGATTTTCATGTCGAAGTTTCGTCACCGAAAAACACCAGCTGCAATACACAGTCAATGAATGGACGAATCAGCTCGAAATTGCAAAAGTACAGACCTCTCCTCATGACGCCCTCAAACTCCTGCAGACCAACCCCTTGACCTACACCACCGCCTCCATTTGCCTCTAGGATCATATCCCGTAGGACATCATCCGAGACATTCTCCTTCAACAAGCTAGCAACATGCTTTAGCATGCCCATTGTGATTCTTTCTTCTCCCTCTCTGCCCTTGCCCCTCCCTCCCTCCTTGCCCATGCGCAGGAACAGCTCGAAGCCTTCTCTGACCTCTTCATTCTCTTCTTCCTCGCCACGAGAATTGAGCTTCAGCGCGGCGACGGCTACGAAATTAGAATACGGGATTACTCCTTCGTCCTCAGGATCTGCTGCAGCAAGAAGATTTCGGTACTCTTCCTTGGATGCTGGGGCAATGTTCAGGGCGGTTAGGGCGCGGCGAAAGGAGGAGGATGGTAGAGCATCTTTGCTGGTAGAGAATAGAGCGAAGGACTCTTTGATCTCCGCCTCAGTGGCTGCGGAGATGCCATGTTCTTTGGCGAGTGCGGATTGGCGCGGCGTTTTCTCTTTCGCTGGCGGAGCCGGTTGAGGAGGGCGACCTCTTTTCGGAGGCTGAATTCAGCACGTGTCAACATTTCTGCCCTGACAAGAGGATGGGACAATATCTACCATATCGCAGCTTGTAGGCGAGCTCAGGATCTACTGACGTCCCTCGGTCCTTTTCACAGACCTGAAATCGCGTGCTCCTTTGTTCTAGTCGCGAATCGCACGTCATAATGCATATGTACAAATTCAAGGCTAGGAGATAAGGGGGAAAACAGACGCTAATCACCGACGCGTAAATTGATCTCAGTCCGAGGGTCGCGTCTCCCCAAGCTTGGACTCTCAGAGTGCCATCTTCAAGGTTGACCGTATCGGACTGAAGGTTCATCGACTCTCGTAGAACTACAGATCCAAGACACAACGGTCGCTTCGAAAATGGCAGATCTGGTAGCAGAGCTCAACGGGCTCTTCGCCCCTCCGCCGGCCACCGCCCTTGCACCTGAAGTACTGAGCGAGCTGCAATCAATTCTCCGTCTCCATGGCCTATCTGCCCAGGAATTGTCGTACAAATGGGAGTCATATACTATGAAAATGGGCAGCGAGTCCACAGTCCTTGATTTTGATAATGTCAGAGCATTCAAGAAAGACTTGCAAGAAATGCTGGAACGCGACTCCCGGGGAAAGGCAGGGAGGAGTGTGGACAGAAAGGCACATGCTACTCCAAGAGGAGGCGGCTTCGGTGATGATGTCTTCGGCATGTTCGATAATACGATACCCAACACCCCGTTACAGCATCGCTCGACGAAGCCTTCGACGAAGCGAAAGGCCCCCTTCGAGACGCCCGCCGTGCCAAAATTCAGCAAGGCTGATGGAATGAGCTCGCCAACCGATGGGAGGACGAATGGCCAGACAAGTGGCCTTCCTAGTGCACCATTCTCCGAGAGGCCGAATGCCGGACAGATCGTTGAGACGTTGAATGGCCAGCTGCCAGCATTCGAACCTCCACTCGCGCCAGCAGCCGAACCTCGTGTCAAATTAACGGCAAACACTGACCTGAAGAAGTTCTTCTACAAGCCAATGGCGATGCATTTGTCCGAAGCATCGGAGATCCTCGATGACCGGATTGATCACTTTCAGACTCTCATCCAATCCCATCACAAGCTCGAAGACTCGGCCTTCGGAAGTGCGGCGTCTCAATCGACGAACGAAGTCATTGCAGTCGGGCGTGTCGCTTGCGATAGTCCGGACGGCAAGTTGAACGCTGCTTCTTTACTTCTCGAGATGTCAAGGCGAGGTGGCGCTGGCTTGCGAATACCACTTAACGTCGAGAAATTGTCCCACCAATTCTTCCCTGGCCAAATCATTGCTGTTCGAGGCATCAACGCTTCTGGCTCGTACTTCTCCGTCAGTGAAATTTTGGAGACGCCTTTACCGCCGCCTGTGGTAAATCAGCCGGCCGTCCTCGCATCTTATAACGAGCGTTTGGGTCTCAGTGAGGGGGAGCCCTCCAATGCTAACCATGCACTCAATGTGATGATAGCGTCAGGCCCGTACACTGCGGACGACAATCTTTCTTTTGAACCGCTCAACGCACTCTGCGAGCAGGCTGCAGAATCCTACGCCGATGTTCTCGTGTTGATTGGACCAATACTCGACGTCGATCATCCCCTCCTCGCATCAGGTGATTTTGATCTCCCAGACGATCCGAGCATCCAGCCGGACAAAGCAACATTGAATGACGTATTCCGACTTCTCATCGGTACCCCTATAGGTGCTTTGGCCCAAAGAATTCCTAACAT
This sequence comes from Ramalina intermedia, assembly GCA_003073195.1. Lineage (NCBI taxonomy): Eukaryota > Fungi > Ascomycota > Lecanoromycetes > Lecanorales > Ramalinaceae > Ramalina > Ramalina intermedia. The sequence goes on from PEKF01000147.1 coordinate 14,937, forward strand.
CACAATCGTCATGATCCCCTCCGTCCGCGATGCTGTCAATAAGCACGTCTCATGGCCCCAGGAGCCCTTTGACAGGAAAGTCCTCGGACTGCCGAAGCAGGCGAAAGTAGTCTCCAACCCAGTCACGTTCTCGCTGAATGAATCGATGGTAGCGATCAACGCTTCAGACGTGCTGTACGACCTCAGGAGCGAAGAAGTGGTCATAGGGAGACCAAAAGACAACAGCCTTCTGTCAAGGCTGCCGAGACACCTGATCGAGCAGCGGCACTTCTACCCACTCTTTCCCCCTGTGGACCGCACCATCTTACCAAAACCTGGTACAGCAGATGGAGTCGCAACGGGAATGCCACTAGACCTGAGCTACCTCAAGTTGGGCGAGTGGCTGAACGTGAAGCCGGACTTGTTGATCACGCCCAGTACTCTGCCACCATTTGGCAAGGTGAAATGCCCTCCTTTGGGTCTGAAAAAAGGGATGACAGCTGACAATCATCGTCCAGATCGTCGAAAGCGTCCTAGTCGTGAACCCCGGCTCGCTATCCAAGCGCAAAGGGCCAGGCACGTACGCTCAATTGGCGATCCATCCCAGACACATCACGACCGAGGAGCGAACCGAGAAGATGATCCCCCACAACCTGTACGAGCGAGCGAGAGTGGACATTGTAAGGATATAAGCAGTAGTCGTAGTAGTCGTAATGATGAAAGCCATTCCCAAAGTGTGTCACCCTCGAGCAATAACCCTTTCGTCCTGGCCAATTCTGGGTGTGGTGTCCCGCCCACTTCTTCTCGACCACCAGATTTCCCCAATCAACCTCCCCCTCCCAACTTTGATACCCGCACACCTCCCCCCCCCTCTCACCTAGGCAACCTCGACCCCACCCCGATCCCCATCCCCACCCCCATCTTCCTCCCCTTAACCCCCTTATCCCCCTCGCCCACCGGGCCCTTCCCATCCCCCTCTTTGTTCTTCTCCGCCACCGTCCCCGGCCCCCCGTCCACCAGCCTCTCCATCCCCAGATCCCGCCAGACGACCTCCCGCTTCGCCTGCGTCGCGCGCGTGATCCCGAAGGCGGCGTGCTGGTCGGGCACTATGTCGTCCTCGTCCTCGGGGTTGGGCGGTTGGTGCTGCGCGGGGACGTGGATGTCCTCGTGGGGGAGGTGGGGGGGGCGGTTGAATTCCTGTGACAGGTGAGGGATTGGAAGGGGGGGGGGGGGGGAGGGGGGGGGGGAC
>PEKF01000139.1:0-15735 GCA_003073195.1 Ramalina intermedia
AAGAAGTAAGACTTCTGGCTTAGTTCGAAAAAAAAAAAAATTACTTTAAACGATTATTAAGTAAATAAATAAAATAATAAATCTTTTTATACTAAAATTTAGTTTAAAATATAATATTAATAAAAATTTATTAATCGAAAAGAATAATTATAAAAAATAAAAATATAAATAGGCTTATAAATAGGCTTTATATAGCCGAATCGTTAAACCGTTAACCCAGCGTAATTAATAAGCCCGTTAAGCGAGCCGAAGAACCACCAATTAAATACCAAATACCGAACCACTAGTCGGTATGCGGCTAGCATCTCAGCACGGTCCCAACATTTCTTTATTTATTTTAATTATAAAACCGATAATAAAATAATTTTCGAAATTTTCTTCGGCGTTAAAAGCTTAAAAAGTTAAAAAAAACTATTTAAATAATAATGGTAACGATATAATCTTATTATTATAACGAAAAAATAATTTGCTTTTCGTAAATTTAAATAATATTTATAATATTACGAATAGCTATATTTATAATTATATAAATTATAAAATTGATTATAAATTATTAAAAATGCCCTTTTAGCGGCCTTAAACGTAGTTCTCACCAAAAACACGGTGTGTGGTCCGCTCACTAGCGCCGGGAGACACATCTTTTGGATTCGACAGTAGCGGTGACACTTGCGGGACCTCAACCTTCCCTCGGCGCAGGCCGACGGGGGCATTCCCCAGCGCGGCACCCTGTATGCCAAAATACTTTGCGACGCCTTCTACTCCAGGTGCCATCTTCGCCGCCGACGGCAGTCGCATGACTGGGCATGGGAATTAACTACAATGCCTTCGCTAATAACAGCAATGGAAGATAATAATCTCCTTGTTGCAGCAAATCAGTCTGGCTAGCACATACACAAGCCCGCTTTTCGTTGGATTGTGCCTCAACGTGTCCTTGAAACTGGCCTATAGGATAGGGCCCAAGTCGTCAAGTCGTTGTACAACAACAGTCAATGAGGAAAGATCTGAGGTTCCTGTCCAGGCCGTCTGGCATACAAAAGCTCGTTCGCGGAAAAGTGTTGCTCCGTGTCTGGAGGGGTTGATTGGATGGAACACCTCCCTACTTTCAAAGAGCCTATGTGCCATCCACCCGGTCCACATGCATTGACAACAATCAGGGTCATGCAGGAGGGGTGGATCGGAAAAATCACATTACAGCTTCGAAAGATCCTTCTCCCATGATCCTGTGACACAAAAACAAGAACACCCTGGTCTTTCTGTACAAGCGAGTCGCAGGAGTATGGGCGCCCACTCTCCAAGGTTTCATATTCAAAGACTACAGCATTCCATTTTGAGGCAATGCGATCATCTTTACCGCCTTTAAGCTGGGTCTCGTTTATCATGACTGGCGGAGCTGCTTCTCAGGGAGCCAAATCAACCACCCCCAGGGTCATCATCCCGAAAGGCTCATGATGTGAATAATGGTACGGTCATCGCTACACTGCCACCAATAAGCCCCTCAACAAGCTCGTCTCGGCAAAATTCATGGCAGGTTCATCAGCAACCCCTTCAGCATACCCTCCCTGTGCCTGTCGCGACGCCCGATTATCCCGTGATCCCAACAATAAACCCAAATCATCAAGGATTGGATGGTGAGCCTACGAGCTGAGCAAGACCTTCATCACCCCGTCCGTCTAAGGTCATGTCTGACCTTCGTATGATTCCATGGCTACCAGCCAGAAACACCGCGATCACAATGAAGAAATCCATTCCTGAGCAAGAACCCGTCCAGCTGAGGCGACCACGCTACTCCTACCTTGATACGCTGAAGATCTTTGTTGCTCTTCCCTTTTCTTTGGATGGAGAGGCTGAATCATCAGCAGGCTCGATGTCCGCTTGAGGAGCCACCAATCACCCGCATACCCTCATTTTCTCAGGCCAAAAGCACCGAAATGTCCACTGAAGTACCCAAGTACCGAGCACGTCACCCAATGTAGCTGAGCGATGCTGGATCCCTATGTGCTCACTCTGCTAACATCTAAAAATACTGCGATGTAGTTGAATAATCTGGGAGCTGAGCGAAATCTCCATAAGTCTACCATCTAAGGCAACGCTTAATTCCTGCATGCTCCAGCCATAATTGGCGGGAAAAACCGCACCTCGATAGACGATCCCGAGTACTACCTGACATCTTCAATCACAATAAGAATGCCGGGTGTTTGCGATGGTATACTTTCTGAAGACATGGGCGAATTGGAATCCTACGACTTGGTGGTCCCGACATGACTTCCCTGAATGGACGACGCCCGAGCTGCCTCCTGCCTCTTCCGTGTCTCTTGGAATGAAGACCCTAACGCCCTTCCTCACTTTAGTGAGCATCTTCCTCCTTACCTCTATCGCCGTCGACGACCATTCAATATACTCGGCATCAGACCACCCCAGCTGACAATTACGAGACTCGACAAGATTCGTCTTCATCTTACTCCAAGGTAGACCATATTCAGAAGCTATCGTTTGCAATTTCTATTCCTCCGTACATAGCCAAGCTCCGTGTTCTTCAAATGGAAGAGAATGTCCACAGCTACCTCATTCACGCTCGACTCCTTCCGTCTGGTCTTCATACTTATCAGCAAGAGAGCATTTCTAGAGCCCGCTGACCGACCGATTCGAGAATGAGAATGTCCTTTGGCTTCGCTTCCCGTTGCCATACCGCAGAAGCTGTCAACATGCCTCCGTCAAGCAACTTATATTCACTGATCATAATGAGAGCCAGAATCCCCCCTGGAATGTGTCAAGGTTGAGAGCGTATCTCTTTGAAGAAAGGCTACTACAGATCAACATGCGTCACATGTCTGACTAGTGTCTTCCTACCTCCAATTCAGATTGGCTGTGCATGCGTACTGGCACCCCCGAACCATCTTCTCCAGCTCAATCCTAGAACTGTGATCAGAAAAGCGTTGGAGAAGTATCCCAGCCGCCCTTTCAAAATCTTCGACAGCGGTTTTAAACTCTTCCACCGCGACATTGATAGCTTGCTGTATATCGCCTATCTCGTTGAACAACAGCGGTATCAAAGTGTTGACTTGGCCGGATGCCTGACATGAAAGAGACTTGGGTTAGTCGGTCTTGGTGAACCAACCCATGCTGGGACTTACCATTTCTTTGCGGAGAGATAGGATATCATTGACGCTAAGCACGTGATTAAATCTTAAGACTCCTACAGTCGTAAGAATTATCTTACGTTGAAATGATGATGTTCGTAGCCTCTAAGATTTTAGCTAACTCTGGATCTTCGATGACATCCTGCGACAGGCGCATAGTCCAACAATACCTACTCAATCCGTTATCTGTGACGATCGGGTACTGCAAGCCGGTGCTGGATTTACTCTGTGAGGGCGAGCAAGACAAAGACACCACTGGTCCCCATCCTTCGCCTCCGATACTCTTCCACTGTCGGCAACTTGTCTTTCAGGACACTTTCCTGCTCGTTACCACACTCGCTGAGGAAATGCTCAAAATGGTGAAGGAGCCTGGCCCTCTGAGCTATATGAATAAGGTTTAGACTGAGGTGCAATTTTTGTAATCTGCAAGCTTACTAAGGTCATATTTTTCCAACAGATCCTCTTTAACAGAGGCGATATTCCCAATGAAGGGACTTGAGGGGAAGGAGACATCTTGAGTATGAAGACCCAAGCAGTGCTTTATCCAAAGCAATGCCTCCTTGCGCATTCTCTGAGATTCTTCGAGGTTTTCTGAGATGTGAGAAAATTCTGTTGAGTCTGTCTCTGTTCCCACAAGTTATTCAATCTAACTGGAAAGTAGCAGTCAGGGACCACGGTACCGTCGTCCCATGCGAACAGCTAAGCCAGATCAGAATCATGCGCTGTTCGAAGCCTTGCAAGGTAAAGGGAAGCCAGTCTTACGAAAATGGACAGATATGTTGCAATCTGCAATTCTTTGTAACTAGCGTATGGCCACCAGAGTGCGCCGAAAAAGCCAGCATCGGCATCTTTTAGCTTGGTCGCTATGTTCTCGCGCTCGAACCAGCTGTGTGCCCCATTGTCCTCGTCATCAAATGAGGCACGCAAAGTCGAACTCGTGAGCTTACTTATCGATGTGATGATTGACATCTTCCCTGAGACTTTGGAGATTTGAGTTCAGACTCTCTGGCCATCCCATCATCATGATTCCTAGATCAGGAATAAAGACCCTTTTAGCTCTCAGGGTCCTTGTGATGTATGAGCGGACTTCATCTTTGCCGCTCCGTACGTCCATGTTCAATGCTTGTGGCTCAGGATCACAACAGGTCATGGCAGTTAATGACAAACGATGAAAAAGATGCTAAGATATGAGGAGTGAGACGACCCTCACTTTGAGTGGTAGTACATGCAAATAATTTACATGATGACGTGTCTTCATGAAAATATCACGTTACGTATGCAGAGTCACATCATGCGGCAAGAGACCCTGCGGCTTGCAAACGCTGTTACAGTTTACGCGCACTCTAGACTGCTCTCAATGGATTCATTGCCATTCTCCTAGGGTGATTTGCCATAAGTACAGAGGCTATCAGACGGTACTATGTTCTCGGAGTCGTATCTTGACGTTTCTGAGCAACGGTAACAACCCTAGTGCCAATTATTTCACAACTTTCTTTGTACTGTCGAGATCACAGCGATCTTGCAACTTACATTGGAAAAAAAAAACCTTTCTCTGTATCATTCTGCACCTCCTTCAACATAGTCTCAATCAAAGAATCCGCTCTGTCGCCTTCCATTTGGAGCAATCCCTTTAGAACATTAGGAACGGTGGTACGGGAAAAGTTTGACCAATTCCTGTACACCAGATCTCCGACATGCCGCAGTTGCTCCTCGGATCCTTGACGCCCGGACAGTGGCCATTTGCATTCTTCCTGCCGAACGTTGACATAATCCTGAAGGTGCAACCGATCACTATGACGGTGCGCAGCTCTCATGTCAATGTCTTTGCGAATCAGAGCTTCGAAAAATAGAAAACCGAGTCGAAGAAAGGCAGAATTCTCGCAGTTTGCCGCTAGACTCTCCGCGCCATAGGGACTACTTGCGTCCATGATCTCGAGCCAGCCACCCGCGTTGAGATGGTCTTTACAGCGCTCGAAGAATGTTGGCCAATCTCGTATCGCTAATGTCAACATCCTGACATGAATGAAGTCATAAGTCTCCTTGATTGCCCAGTCCTGCTCCGCATTGTCCGCTACGATCGTGAGGTTGGTCGGCACCGTCGACAATTTCGGCGGATCTACGTCAGTAGCTGTCACTTGTGCTTCAGGATTTTCTAACGCATAAGCTACAGCCCATGCGCCAGAACCACATCCAATGTCTAGAACCTGTGCTGGTTTGAAATCATCTGGCATACACGGCGAGGTCAATTTGGCGTTGAAAGTAAGGTACCAAATCTGATGTTGAAGGTCTAGCCTCAGCTAGAGTCAGCAGATGACTAATTGTCTACCAGATTCTGGGGAAGAAAACCGAGGCGGGTCTGCTCGTCCTTTATACCGAGTCAGCAGTGGTTTTGATCGAACAGTAGATAGAAAATCGCTGACCTGCTCGCTCGGGTCTGGAAGCGCGTAGTGTCTAGCTCAACCATTTGTAAGTGTGATACGAAAGTATACTCAGGAAAATACCCGGGTCTGGCGGGCGTCATTGTGACTGCTCTGGGCATTCCTTGTTGCTAGCTTTCTCGGTCATCAGTCTCAATTGTATCAACAACTCGATGCTGTAACCACGTTAGACAGATGTCTAAGAAAGGTCAGAGACTCGAGAGAGCAGTCGAATTCTTATACCCTTCGCATGGTATAGACCAAGGCTGTGGGTATTGGCTGAGGGACTTTTGGAACGTCATGCAGGCAAACCACCTTCTCCACTATCATTGACTCCGGAACTCCGAATGCGACACATCCACATGAGTCGTGTCTATTTTGCGAGCACTTCGCACATTATGCAGGGACGCTTTGCTTTTTGATCTGCTAGTTGCGAGCTGTGCCGCCTTTCGTGCATAGGCTGACGTGTACAGTGCCAGACTCAATGCAAAGACGGGTGACAGTGGTGTATTGGGTGATGGAGTACCAAAGTTACCTGCAATAATCACCGAAAGCCCCACTCATTGTGGGATTGCTTTTTCAGAAGACGCCTCATGTGTGCCTTTCGGCCCCACCCCCTTGCTGCTTTAACCCGGGCCAATCGTGTGACTGGAGATGAACAACGGTGTAAGCAGTGACACAAGGAGCATGCAGGGTCCACCAGACCAAGGGAAAGGCACGACATGATATATGTCCTTTGTGGGGGATCATTTCCTGTGTTCCCTCAAATCTGCTGGAACCTGACCTGCTTACAGCAGCATTCGTTATGTCCCGTATTGATGAATTCCTTACGAGTATCTTCCACCGTTGTCTGGGATATAGCATATTGTTTTCACTGCCATTGATCACTCTAGCATACTCCGCTGCATTGATTCTATATCGACTATACCTGCACCCTTTGTCGAGGTTTCCGGGTCCTAAGCTTGCGGCGATCACAAAATGGTATGAATTCTACTTTGATATCATCAGTGGCCAAGGAGGTGCATTCATGTATGAGATCGATCGTATGCACGAGATCTATGGTTTGTAAAGTTACTCCGAACATTTGTGCTGGCAGAACCTTGATTGAACGACAGGTCCTATCATACGTATCAACCCGCATGAACTTCATGTGAGAGACCCACATTATTATCGTACACTTTACGGCACCGCTGGCTCAGTAAGCTCCAAGATTCAAGCTCGTGATATTGATGCGGATCATCAATACTCACACACGTCAGACTCGGGACAAATATCCACCTGCTGCCAACATGGCTGGAACAGGCTCAGGGAGTAAAGTAGCCTGTGAAAGTTCCCATGAGGGCCGGATTGACATCCCTCAGCATTTGGTACTGTTCCCCATCACCTTCACCGCCAAAGACGAGGCGCTATCGCGTCCATATATTCGAAAAAGGCTGTCGCCACGTATTATCACATTATCCGCAAACAGACAGAATCGTTGTGCAGATCTCTAGAGGAAGAAAGTGAACGCTGCGGCTTTGTTGAACTCCGCGCAAAGTATCTGGCCTATTCGACAGATTTGATCTGCGAATACAGCTTCGGTAAATCCCGTGGTTTACTTGACGATGACAAACGAGCGCTTGAATGGAAGGAAACTATCACGGCACTTGCATATTTCACACCTTACGCCAAACAAATGTCTTGGCTTCTGCCTATGGCTAAACAATTACCTCCTTGGCTGATCACCCTCGTGTCCCCGGCACTGGGTAGATTGATTGGGATTTTCGTGGTAACGAGCTTCAACCGAAGGCGTAGTGGCCGTACCCAGTAAAGCCCCAGTGAGACTAACGCTTACTTCCAGGAGACACAGTTCCTCGCATCTAAGACCATTGATGGGAACAACGCCCGTGCAGTCACCAGGAACGATATCAATCCTCCAGCACAAAATGAAAGGAAGTTTCCTCTGCCCAATACCATCTTCGAACTCATTCTCTCAAGTAAATTGGATTCAAAAGAGAAATCGGCCAATCGCATGTCCGAAGAAGGCGCCGTTGTAATTGCAGCAGGGAGCGAGACTATTGCTCGGACACTAACATGTGGGACATTTCATCTATTGGATAATCCGGACACCTTACTCTCTCTAAAAGAAGAATTGAAGGGAGCAATGCCTGAAACGAACGCAATACCAGACCTGAAGCGCTTGGAGGAGCTTCCTTTCCTGGTAATGAAAATCAACGCTGAATCATGATCTCGCGTGTACTAATGCGAATGATGCTAAAGACAGCAGTAATCAAGGAATCGCTACGTCTGGCCTGTATCACTGCCTCGCGACTGCCAATCATATGTCCGAATGCACCGCTACAATATCGAGATTGGACGATTCCAGCGGGGGTAAGCCATGGCCAAAAATACAATCAGGATGAGGGATCGCTAAACTCTTTACAATTCAATAGACCCCAGTTGGAATGACCCCCCACAAAACGTTGACAGACCCGGACGTCTACCAGAAACCGTTGACATTCGATCCGACACGCTGGCTCAGCGCTAAAGACAATGGTCAGCTGTGGGACCACATTTACGTTCCCTTTGGCAGCGGCCAGCGCATGTGTTGGGCATGAAGTAAGCCTCTACGAATGTGTGGTGCCTGAAAGCGAGCGTTTGAGCTAATCAGAGAATTCTGGTGATAGCCTTGCGCATGCAGAGCTATATACGGCCTTTGCGACATTGTTCAGACGCTTCGCCTTGACCTTGGTCGATGTCATTCGGGAGCGGGATATCGATCCAGTGAGAGATTGTTTTGTTGGAGAACCTTCACTGGATAGTCCAGGCGTGAGGGTTGTGGTGCAACGGGAAACATAGGTCCAAACGACGCACACTTGAAGGCTCATGGGCTCAATAAAATTGCGCCCATGTACATGAAGATTTTTGAAGCCGCAGGTTCACTGGCCGCAACAGAAGGCTCGCGTGATGTTCTCATGTCAGAATAGCATTTGACTCTCCTTTCTCACGGGGGAAGATCGAGAAGCAGACAGGAACCACGGTTCAATGTTGGTTTACATATCCCCATTCGAACAAGCTTTGGTATTGTCTATTCTTACGATAGCTCCTTCAAGCCATGAGTCGCTTTGAGCTTCAGATCTTGTAGAGGAAGATTGCTTGTTCGAGTGGTTGCGAAAGTGCTGCCGATTGATCAAGAATCCCTGGCTGCTTTACGGAGGTCCGCACTAAAATTCCTGGACAACGCTCAAATCTAGATTTGCTGTTACCCTTCTTTCTTGCGAGCCTGTCTATGTGTACAGGGATTTATTTCTCGCTAGGTCGTGTTTCCTAAGGGGTTCCTTGGGCATGCTTGGACAAGTTGGCCTGGGCGCCGCTTCGAATGAGTTCCTCTGGAATAGACATTACGTAGCGTTGTCGAGGACAGGGTGCGAACGGGAATTTCCTGCACTTGGAAGGGTCTCCTGCATGTCACCGCTTCCTGCATGCAGAGTAATCTACTGCATGTATTCCTGATTGTACGACGGGAATCTTCACAGCCAATCCCTCTCGACCAGGAGGCTCAACGGAACGCACCGGCCTATCTTTGATAGTGAACTCGTTTGGAACCCAACTTGCGTATATTGGTAGCGCCTTCCGTTTACGAAATCATCGGATCAGCATGGGATCAAGTGATCAGCGGTAAAATCTTAGAAATGATGGACGGCTCTCGTTGAGCCGCGAAAGACCTTACTTCATGCAATCAGTGTCAGGTGCACGCTAAGTGATACTTGGAAGCGACTACGATTCTGACGGGAATTTCCTGGAGGATGGAAAGCTCAGCATATATCAACTTGCATAAAAGCGGTCAAGCTCTGATGCTCAAAGGGTGGAAGATTTTGTTGATCGTGGCTACTCACTGATGTTGCATAACCCTGCTGATACCTTCGAGATTTTACTCTCGAAGCACACCACGACGATCGACAAGTGAATCTTCCATTCTAGGACAAGATCGCCGCTGCAATGCTGCCGACTTGGTGGAGCCTTCTGCGGGTGTTTGCTACTCTTTTGCGATTGGCAGGCCTTACATGTACACTGCATCCGCGAATTGCATTAATCCCGAGCTTTCCTGCGGACTTCGAGCGGCAATTCCATTGTTCACTACGTTCTTTATCTTGGCGTCTGACAAACGAAACGAAGACACCCTGACGCGCTGCCAATCTGCCCATGCACCGACGTCATGCATGAAAGGCTGTGCCACACTCCCCAATGTTGAGGTTACAAGGGCGACGCATTAAGGAGGCAAAGATGCGCCCAAAAATCCGGCTTGCATGGATCCTAAAATACAAATCAAAAGACCTGACGCCTTTTCGTCTCCCTGTATTCTGCTTTCAGTCGCAGGACTGCAAGTTTTGTCCAAAAGGTTACAGTGCCAATGATGGCTCTCTTCACACGAGAGAGTGCTGTTTCGACCGAGCATGCTCAAGGCTATCTTGCAGTCGCGATCATTTTCCCTGTACTGGCGACTATTGCCGTGATCGCTCGTTTTTGCTCCCGGCGACTCAATGGTGTCCGCGTGCTTTTGGACGACTGGCTCGCTCTTTCTGCGTTGGTCAGCATCTCGAATAAAATGATTGGTTGGTAGTTTACTAATGATCGAAGTTTGTCTTCTATTTGCAAACATCTGCCCAGTTTTATGGTATCTTGGCCCACCTTTGAGCATCTCAGCAGTTTCTGATGTCTTTACAGATCTGTTCGGCTCCCGGATTGGTTCACACCAATCGACTTTGGATCAGAAGTTTATCCTTCGACAGTACAAGGTATGTTCAGCCGGTTTGGTGTGGTCTTTTCGAGAGCGATCACTTCCAGGGGTCGCCTAGGAGAAGTCGAGGCTGATATGAAGTCCTAGCTGAGTGTCTTTCTCACTCTCGCTTACGTGCTGGTTGTTGCAATGTGCCGCTGTTCTTTGTGTGTACTTTTCATCAGGATCTTCAGGACTCGATCCTTCAAGCTTGCTGGTAGGCTCCTGCCAATCGGCCTCAGCTACGAGCTACGTCGACCAGACCTTAGTAAATTCGCTAATTCACACTATCTAGCAATTGGCAATTTATGCTTTAATATCGCCTGTGGTATCTACGGTACATTCGTCCTAACCTTGCGATGTCATCCTGTTCAGGCCACATACGATGCGCGAATCTCAGGGAGATGCCTGAATGAGACAGGGGTCTTTGTAAGCCTTTGTGTTTGGGGGATTGTCTGCGATCTCATCACCTGGGCACTGCCTGTTCCCATCGTCTGGAGGCTGCATCTCCCTGTCGCCAATAAGGTAGCGTTGAGCCTCAATTTTGCTCTAGGCATCCTGTAAGTCCCTCGCTCGAGATCAATTGAAGGGTGCCATACTCCTTTTCTAAATGCGAAGACTAATACCGACGACGTTAGTCTTGTTGTCATCGGAGTTGTCCGCATTGTGACTGTTTACGATATTGACTACAACGATTTTTCTTACTCCGCCACCACCGCTTGCAACTGGGCTTTCGCAGAGTCTGGTGTCTCTATCATCGTAGCTTGCGGACCTACCTTCCGGCCTCTGCTCGATCGCATCAAACAATGGTTCGTCTTTGGCTCTTACAATAGGCGCTCGGATAACGCCTCTGGTAGTTATGGTCATTCGAAATCATTTCGCCCATTGAAAGAGGAGCAAAGCTCACTTGAAACCTTAACAAGAGATATCAGGGGGCCAGGAACGTCCACTACTGACGCTGTTCTGGGGATGAACTCGTTGCCGTCATCGACCGAAGCACAAGTCGGGACATCCGACCACACCATAAACAAAGTCACTGGCGGAGGGCAACAACAGACAATCCTGCATCAAAACCCGAAATCCAGAATTACCGTACAGCGAGATGTAACCGTGGTAGCAGAATGAGGACCCAAAAAAGCAGGCAAACCCCAAAAACCATCTGTGACGTGGCGCTGAAACATTTTTGTTCCAATTTCATCAAGTGTACGTAGAGTGATCTACATTGCCATCTATCTTATCTAGTGTTTCGAGATGAATACAGATCTCATCTGCTACAAGCCAATTCATTGCCAGAGACCGCAATATCATCTACCTGCGGATTGCGATGGTATTGATGAAGACAAATGCGTTCGAAATCCTAACTCAATCCATACACCTGCGATTCATACTGTCGGCACCCTCCCTCTAGCCTTTGGGTACGCTGAATCATTCGCATGTTGCGATTCTTCAAGGTCTTGAATACTTTCCAGGCTGCCAACGTGATTCCAAGATGGATGCAAAGCCTATCGATGCTTGGAGGACATTGTCTTGTTGGTATTGCACGAGTTCTCACGGGTGACAGGCAAGACAAGGTGTGAAAAACCAGCAACGTATCTGGTAAATTTACTGAGCTTATTGAATGAGAACGTGCTTCAAGAATTGGACATGCGGGCCTAAAGCGTCGCCTGTAGCGTCACTCGTTCTAGAGATGGTTGAGAAGCCAATCAATTACCAACACGGTACATAACACCATCGATCCAATCCCCGCGAGTCCCAAATTTTCAGATGCCGAAGCCCAGGTAACGTACAAAATATTACAGCCAAGCAGGGAAGACAACCTCTTTATATCATCAGTGATGCCCGTTCATCCCCTTCCCGTTTGTGAAGCCTTCAGCTTGCTTCGCCAGAATAGCCTCCTTCGCAGCCTTCGGGGGACCGGGCGGCGCGCCGTCACCACATTTGTTCCTTCCAGATGGCTGTATGGCACCGGGCGTCGGCTTCAACCCACCCTGAAAGATGTCATTCGCGATGCCAATTCCTAACGGCACTCCGCCGATTGGGAACAGCTGCCCTGGACGGTCGGCCCGCGGTCCCAATGTGTCATACCTAACGTTTCCGGAAGCCTTGTAATCGGTTGTGCCATCCTGCTTGACAGTCACTGAGGCAAGCACGTCCTTTGAGGCGAAAGCATCGAAGCGCCAATGTACCCCAAGGAAGACACGGCTGAGCGCCGCGTCGAACATGGCGTCCCAGAGACCGGCAAATTGGCGCTCCACACGCGTGCGCACGGTGCCCACTTGGTCGGAGATTGCCACGTTGGGGTCATAAGGGTTGCGCAGATCGCGGCTCACTCCATTGAGCTCCTCGGAGACGAATGAGAAGGCGAGAGAATCAGGGGCGTCTGCCGCGAAAGGGAGGTTGTCTCGTGCTTTGTAATATAGACGGGCTGCTTGAAAGCCCGCGCCAGCGAAGGTGGCGTGACCGGATGGATCTATAGGAGTGTTAATGACATGTAGAATGCGATACCCGAAAGGGGCAAGGTCATTACTTACATGAGGGGAAGGGGGGCTTCCCCGGAATTTGGTTGCTGTTGGTTTGAGGAGCGCCTAAGGTGAGCCAGAACGGATCGGCCAGGGGAGTGTCATCCTCACGCACGCCGGAGAGAGGACGCCAGAATTCGTAGCAGTACTTTTCTTGCCAGGCAAAAATGCCAGCGTCCGCTAGAGAGGCGTTAAACAAGGCGAACAGGCGAACGAAATCTGCATTCGTCTTTTCGTCTGTGGTGGCGGCCGGCTTTTTCTCGAATGCCACCTTGCGCATGATTTGGTTGAAAAGTCGCAAGGGTGTTCCGATCAGATTAGAGCCGTCATAAGCCCAAAACAGGCCATCGACTTGCTGGCCTGGGGTGCGGCGGGTAGAGTTGAGACCTACGGCTCCGCCCTCACGGTAGATGTCGTCGAAGGCGGAGTAATACTCGACAGGGTCATTGCTGGGAGGATCGGCAAGGATATGTTCCGTTGGAGCACCGTTGGCCGTGCCTTGAACAGCAATTCGTTTGGCTGTCATGCCGTAGAAAGGAGATATATAGACGCGAATTGCCTTTGTCGGCCCAGTAGGATTGTTGATGTCCACAGGAACGATCCTCACCGGGATCGTTGGATCATCGTCGAACTTGAATTTGCCCGGGGTCGGGCGGTAGGAATCTTGATCAAAACCTGGCTCGCCAGGCTTGACGGCAAGGAGGTTGAGCATTGCATTGCCAACTGCGACACCAAAACGGTAGCTGGATGAGAGGGTATCAAGTCCAGGAAATGCTGAGACGGAGGATTGAAGGAATTGAGAAAGCTGCAGGGTAGTGGCCGTTGATACGCTTGAACTTGGGGTGGTGTATTGCTGCATGAGCACGGTGTTGGCGGCACCGGCCACGGCTTGTCGAGGATCAGTGGCGCCAAGGACTGGAGGCAATCGTGTCGTAGGGTCCCCGCTGGTTGCAGAGAGGTAGGTTGAGGAATTGGGATCAGTCTTGATGGCGAAGTAGGCGTCATTGATGGCAAGATGGAGGATAGCAAGGACCCTAGAAGAACCGGTTGGGCTATTGAGAGGACCGGAAAGAGTCGTCACTAAGCGATTGAGATCGAGAGCCACGCTGTTCCAATAGAGCACATAGTTGGAATTGTACTCAGCAGGCTCGTTGACGGGCGGAAGCACGACCATAATGACGATGAGCTGGAATTCAGAAACAGATGGGGATGAGCTTCGATGTTTATTCAATACTTGAGCAGTGATAACAAGGATGGAGATCGACAAGGCAATGAGATGAACCTGACTGATGGTGAGATGATCAACGATGATATGGGGAAATGAATTAAGAAGAGCCAGATCTTTGAGACGTGGACCTCATCTCGAGTTTTATAGATCTTGCCCTTAGGGTGAGCAACATAGCTTCAGCTCGCCACGGTACGGCACGCACACACCTGCTGCTCCACACTGGTGGTCAGCGTGAAGGAATTAGGCTTCCAGGATTTCTTTATGATCGGTGTAACTTTGGGCGAACGGATTGGTTGAGACCGACATGGATCTGTCACACAATGCTTGCTCAATCTTACGAAAAGCTCTTCAGGCCATGTGTCTGCAAGACGGATTTGGTCCTTGAAGCAAGCCACCTCGCGTGTAAGCCGGTGGCTGATATACGCAAATTGCGGTGATAGGCTGTTGGGAAGGAGGAGCAGGCAATCAAAGGTGGGTGATCCTGCTGGTTGGACGCTCTCGCTCGGCGAATGGAAGTTGGATGCTCTCGCTCGGCGAATGCAAGTTGGATGGTGTGAGCAAGGCATTTTCGTTTAGCCTCTCGAGAAGAGATCGGATACAGTGTTCTTGGCGCTGAGGATTCGTGTCAGCAGCTGTAAATGCAAGCCGTACTGAATGGATTATTCATGTCAGCTCTCGACATTAGCATCATCTTGGATCCCTCGGTTGATGCAGGGTGTCATGTATCATCGGCAAATAAGGCCGAATTCAATTATTGGGTCAGCAGTCGCGCATATGCAACACTACAGAAAAATAATTTTGTCAATATAAAAAGGGATCATATACACGTACACCCCCTGGATATACATATACGCCCCCAGATCCCCTATATGTACACCCTCGAATTCCCTATATATACACCCTTTTTTTTTGCGGGTATAATAAGTGATTCCGCGCGTATTTCTCAATATACCGGAAGAATTTTTTTGGATTTTTAATAAAATTTAAATAACGCGTTTCTCAATTCCTTTTATTTACAACTATATTACTTATTATACAATTATAGCGTCGTTAGATTTCGTACCCTTACCCGACGGTATAAGAGACGAATCGGATCAAACTTTGATCCTTTTAGTATAAGATTGGGTTTTAAAGCATAATTATACCGTAATAATAACGCGGTCCAAAATTAACAAAAAATGGGGGACAAAACGGAAGATTTAACTACGTTATAATCGTAATAGTAAAATCCTTACGACCTCTAAATAGAAAAGGATATATAAATACTTTCGATTAAACGAGTATCCGTTTAATGTGACGTTAATACGTATTATTAAATTATCGGAGGTAAGAGAATAAATCTTCGAAATTAAAAATCCCGTTTATAATTACCCGGCTATTTTTCTTATCGCTTACCCTTTATTAAGAACGATTATTATAACCGACGAGATTAAAAAACGTATCGCGGTTAAGTTTAGAATAAAAATAAAGCCAATAAAAATAATCGACCGTTTACGAAACGACTATAACGAAAAAAGCCCTCTTTTTATTACTAAAGATATCTTTAATTAGAAGTAGGTTATTCGTTAATAAGTATTCGGTTTTAAAATATTTATATAAGCACTTTTATATTCTTTTCGAAAAAATAATTAATAATTTCGATTTTTGAAAGACTTAAACGATTACGTAATATATTTAT
>PEKF01000157.1:0-11904 GCA_003073195.1 Ramalina intermedia
ACCCTAACCCTAACCCTAACCCTAACCCTAACCCTAACCCTAACCCTAACCCTAACCCTAACCCTAACCCTAACCCTAACCCTAACCCTAACCCTAACCCTAACCCTAACCCAAGCAGTGTAAGCTACGAATTCTGGCGCGATAAGAGCTAGAAACAGCCAGCCGACTTTTCGCAACCCTGGTCTCCATACTTGTCCAGGTGGAGGGATGTTCATATGAACTGCGGTCCAAACGCAGAGGAACAAAGTGATAAGATACGAACTCAGTATATCAGAAGTACCGCGAAAGCTGGGACTGGGTTGCCAATAAACAATGTTGCTCTCATTGCCGAAAAAAGATGCCATTTCGAAATTGGCGGTGTTTACAAGGGTTGAAGGAGCACTTACAAAAGCAGGTGAAAAACTGGAGATTTCACAGTGAGGGCATTATATTTCAAATACAATAGTTTTGCGCACTTGCACAGCCCCGGCTTAAGGTACGAATGCAGGCAGAATTGCAGCCTTATGCAAACGCACAATTCTTGATTTAGTAGATTCAATGGCGCAAAACACTTGGATTGATTGGCGACGTGGTGCCAGAACAGGGACAGTAAATCTGGGCTGCTTACTGTCTCGAGTTTGCTGCCCAAGTTGGATGATGGACCGAAGCATCGCGGTGAGCTTCATCGATATTGACAGTCACGGGTGCAGCCGAAGACAGCTTCCTTCTCACCTTGTCACCGTGACATCAGCAGAACCTTAGGTGGGTAGCATGGCAACATTCTTTACCCCAGTGATAACACGCGCTAATATTACTCGCCGTGCCCTTGCCTAACGCAGGCGCAGCCCCTGCATGTATGTCAGCCAGTCATAGGGTCTCTGCCCCTCTTCCCCCTCCCAAAACCAAATTATTCTATTCCGAAGATGGAGCTCACATGGCACCAACTGATCTTCGTCAGGCAGATTCTGGGGCGAGGATCCCATTGCTGCAGCACTGACCATGAGCTTGTTCCGGGAAGACGTACGTCACCCAAGTGCTGCGTCTCAAGAAAACCCCAGACCCCGTGCCTGTGCGCTTTGTCCTTTTTTGCATTTTTCACTCTGTCCCGAATCCCCAGTTTCGCTTCCCTTTTTCTTCCTTTCTGTTATGTTCAAGTCTTTTATTTCGAGAAACGTGTAACAGAATCAGACCCGGGCAAGGTTCGTTTTTGAATGGAATGGCGACTGCTGACATGGAAAAGGCTGTAACATCTTTCCCGATGAAAGCGCGCAGAAAACATTCAATAAAAAGGCTGTACAAATGGATTGTGATTGGTTGTACCTGATTCCTGCATTGCACATTGCTTCGGAGAGATACACCCATTGATATTTCCCTGGAGACACTTTTCTTTGATCTCACAGGCTGATCAAGTTATCCTTGATTCACGAAAACACCTTGTTATAAACTCTTTTCCGGAAAGGTCGCCAATCAAACCAAAATGAAATGAATCGTTCCTAAAATGGTGAATATAGCTTTGCGCTATTATTGAGACTCTCTTATCACAGTAAAGCAATCACGCCACCAAGGCCCCATACAAATACACTCACAGTCATGGCCACTGAGGACATTTTAGTATTACTCGCACTCCCCGTGAACGGCGTCGGCCCAGTCCGAGTCGCACTGCCGTTGCCACCATTACTGCTCAAGCCACTCACCCTGGCCCCATTACCCATGCTCTCTGTCTTCGTCCCAACGACCGCTATACTCCCCCCAGAATCCAACGAGATAGGCGTTCCTGAAACAGTGACCGCACCCCCAGCCGACAGCGTCTGACCGTTGATGACATACTGACCCAGCGAATTCGACGCCAATGTCTGCGTGCCAAAAGTCAACAATGCAGGAGAAGGAGCTGGCGTGACGGCAGGGTGGTTTGCAAGAGTCTGTGTCTTGCTTCCTCCAATATTGGCGACATTGCCAGCTGGGTTCAAGGAAAGCGGGATCCCGGATACGGAGATTGGTGCACCCCCAGGCGAAAGTGTCTGTCCAGCCACGACAAGGTGTCCTTGCGAGTCTGGCGTGATGACTTGGGATTCGAATGTGAGCACAGGGGAGGGACCGTTGCCATGCGCCGCCCCCGCAGCAGCCTCTGCTGTCTCCGATCCGAGAATGGCAATACTTGAACCACTCGGCGCCAGAGATATCAACGTTCCAGCGACCGTGTTGACCTTCCCTGGGGATAGCGTTTGACCGCTGATGAGATATCGGCCTTGCGCATTGGAAGTGACGAGTGGGAGGCCATCTGGCGCAAAGGCAGCCCCGGCTGTCTTGGATCCAAGGACGGCAACACTTGGACCACTCGGCGCAAGGGATATCAACGTTCCAGCGACCGTATTGACCTTACCTGGTAAAAGTGTTTGACCGCTGAGGAGGTACTGGCCTTGCGCATTCGAAGTGACCATCGGGGGATTATCTGGCGCAAAGCTTTGCGTCGCTGCATTTACACCTCCATTCTGTATCGGCACCACGGTTCCTGCGGATCCTACCGAGAAGACAAGCTTGCCTTGACTGCTCTGCAACACAATGGGCATAGCGGAGTTGCCATTGTCAATCGTCGTTCGCTGAGGTCCTGGTACGATGGTGTGACCTGCGACGACGAATTGGGATGCAGCGATTGGAGTCAAGGTCTGGCCACCAATGATCACCGGTTCGGCAGGCATGGTCAAAGCAGCCGCGTCCTGGTCATGTTGGACGCTTCCCTGATGAGAATTGTTGTTATCTAGAGGGGCGTTGGTTTTTTTTGCTCCACCACCAGCCGCAGATACTTCACCACCAGTCGCAGACACTGCACCACCAGCCGCAGGATTCAAATTGGTGTCTGAATTGCCGTTATGCACGTCATTGATTCCAGGAATTTGGCCGCCGAGTGTGGCTGACTTGGCGGGAAGTGGATCAGGCGCGGAAGGCGTGGAGTATGGAGCAGGACCAACTTTTGACGGCGTCTTTCCTGGCTGCGCGGCAGATCCATCGTCGTCTGTGGAAATTGAAGGCTTCAAGGGCGTATCACCCTTACTCGATGATGAGGAGGACTCCGAACCTGTCATTTTTCCGGGAGTCTGCGATGGGACCGGTGGTTGGGCAATGCTCGCTGGGGCTGGTGGCTGCGAAGACTGGCTCGGTTCAACTTTCGCAGAAGGAGTAGGCTGCGCTGACACAGGATCTACCATCACAGAGGTCTTGGGTTGATGAGCCGTCGCTGTAGCAGCATCCTCGTCGTCTTCGATCGACGTCGAGGTGTCTGTTAGGAATAAGGCCGTGGACGAGAAGCCGTCCGGGCCATTGCCAACTCCTGAAGCCAAACCCTGACATGACCAGATCGGAAGGTCGGGGAAAAGTGACTTAATCAATGGATAGTCCGACGCATCGTCTATCACTTTACCGACGTCTGGATTGTTGTCGAAACCCGCCATTGGGAAGAAGGTCCAGCCTTTAGGGTCCTGGTGCAGCAATGCAGAGTCTACCGTCCCGGTCGTTAATGGCAACGGGGGATGGGAGGGCCAACTGATGGGTGCGCCATCATCCTTCGATATGCTTGTACACGTTGACTTGCCATCGACGGTTGTTGGAACTTGACCACTGAGGTGGTAGACGGAGTCATACTGCACGTATATGGAGGGGAAGGTCCTGCACAGTAATAAATTAACCTTGCAACGAGGTATGAGAGCTAGTGACGTGAAGACTTACAGTGTTATCGTGGTAAAGCCGGGACCATGTTCATTTACGTCTGTAACGAGGGTTGTTTGTATCCCGTCGCTATTCAAGTTGGTAGGCTTTGGATACTTGGAGAAGTCGACCTCTTGATTGGTGACAGTCGTTACTCGTGTGCTATTACTCTTCTTGTTGATAATGGTGACCACAGTCTCAGCAGTGATTGTCGTCGCAATCGAAAGAGGAGTCCAATAGTTGATAGTGAGTTGTCCGATATTGCTTGAACAGCTCAGAGAGCAAGCATCCGCTGAGCTGTTTGTGTATCTCGACACGCTTGGAGTGATTCGAGGCGTGGCAATCGTCGTTGATGGAATTGCGCCCTGCTCGGTCTCACCAATAAGCAGGAATAGCGCAAGCGCAAGTAGGCATTTGGGAAACATCTCAATCCGTCCCATTCGAGGTTCCATGAACGCTGGTGGGAGAGCCTTGGACTTCAGGCGGCTTGCGCAGTCCTGTTATACAAAGGAACGATAGCATATTCCGATTGATATGCTGCTGCGGCGCTGTCGTTGCAATGTCAAGGGGTTTCGGAGCTTACCAGACCCAAAACAGGTTGAAAATAGCAAACGTAGGAAGCAGATGATTCGCTGCAGCCGGACTTCGTTTCACGATGTCATTATAGCGTGGCCGAAGGATCTTCACTAGCTATGCATGTGAGCCCCGAAGGATTCGGCATGCAAAGCTGAGAGCTGGTTAAGAAATCTTTTCAAATTCGAGGCTCATGGCTGAGATCTGATTGGTCCGAAATTTGGCAGGCTGTGCTGGGCTGAGCCGCAAGATGGGGGAAATAAGCGTCAGCGCCGGATCGAGGGGAAGTAAACACCCATTTTTGAGCACCTGCTGCACCGCCGAGAATTTGCTAGAATAGAGAAGGGAAATATGCCCTCTTCAATCCCTTTCGTCTCATGGCTCCCCTCTCTTGGACCAGTCTTGTGCTGGTCAGAGCATTCATCTTGTCTAGGTTGCTGTGGCCAGGGAGGTGCGTCGACCCGTTGGTCGTTCCAGCGAGCCAACACTGGTATGTAACAGTGCTGTGGGTGTGGGTGACGATGAACGACTGATCATGCGCGCGCGACAGGGACGGCATTGATGGGTCATGGTCCACTTTCTGGGTCAGTATCGGCACGCCACCACAAACGGTGCGACTTCTTCCTTCGACCACTGGAAACGCCGTCTGGCCGGTCCTCTCCGAAGGCTGTACTCGTCAAGATCCAAGCAACTGTTCTGAAGCGAGAGGGACAATCTACCGGCCTGAGAACTCGACGTCCTTTTCCGACATAGGCCTTTTTGAGCTCGGACTGATAGAGGAGAGCGCGCTGGGTTACAGCGGCAATGGCAATTTCGGGTACGATGATATTGTCATGGGAATGACAAGCGCTTCTTCACCGACCGTGAAACACCAAGTAGTCGAAGGTTTTGCAACCAAAGACTTCTACCTTGGGACCATCGGACTGAACCCACATGCCATCAATATCTCGTCATTCTCCAACTCCACGAACAGCCTGCTAGGCAGCTTGAAAGAGCAGAATAGCATTCCGAGTCTCAGCTGGGCATACACGGCAGGCGCCTCTTACGCTCAACCACCAGCATTCGGTAGCCTCATCCTTGGCGGGTACGACAGCTCGGGATTCGAACCTCACGACGTGACATTCAGGTTTGGTCCAGATAGGAACCGGGAGCTGCTTGTGTTCCTGGCCAGCGTAGATAGCTCCACTTTTCAAGGTTCCCTCGATGTCGGAGTATATGCGCTGTTGGACAGTCTAGTTCCAGACCTTTGGCTCCCTGAAGACATCTGCCAAAGATTTGAAACATCATTCGGCCTCAATTTCAATTCCTCTCTCAAC
This sequence comes from Ramalina intermedia, assembly GCA_003073195.1. Lineage (NCBI taxonomy): Eukaryota > Fungi > Ascomycota > Lecanoromycetes > Lecanorales > Ramalinaceae > Ramalina > Ramalina intermedia. Next base: position 5,568 of record PEKF01000157.1, read on the forward strand.
CGGTATTTCGTCAACGACACAACGCATCAGACGCTTCTCAAATCAGATATCACGGTCTCACTCACATTGGGAGGCGGCTCTAGTGGCGAGGGCCCTGTGAATATCACGCTACCGTATGCCAGCTTTGACCTTGTCGACAATACTCCAGGAATCGGCACAGCAGACCAAGGAGCGCGCTACTTCCCCCTGCGACAAGCTGCAAATGCGACCCAATATACTATCGGTCGAGCTTTCTTCCAAAATGCCTATGTCATTGCAGACTTCGAACGCTCAAACTTTTCGGTCTATCAAGCAGTCTCTGCTGGGTTCAACACAGTCCAGAGTCTCGTTCCCATACTTTCCCCCTCCACAAATGTCACCCAGGGCAAAGGCGCCCTTGACCGAAGCCACAATGGGCTCAATAAGGGCATTGTCATTGCCATCGTGGTGCCTGTCGCTGTCGTCTCCTTGGCAGCGGGTTCAATCTTGATATGGATGTGGCGTAGGATGAAGCGGTTGCGTAGAGTCCCAGAACAGTCTCCACCATCGCAGGATGAGCTTCAAAAACCAGAGATGGACGGGCGCGATGACTTTTTCAAAGCGGAGTTGTCAGAAGAGTCTCAGATTAACGGTCCAGAGCTTGAAGGGCAGGATGTTGTAGAGCTGTTTGGAGGTGTCGCTGGTCATGAAGTTCCAAGTGGCCATGAGATAGACTTGGTCCGACAGCCTTTCGAATTGTTTGGAGATGGACGCATGCCTCATGAAATGCAATGACCGGAATCAATAGTATCAAGGGCCGCGATAAGCAGCGCTGTCATCGAATATACGTACGTCCCATCAGCTGTGGAGTACGTAACATCAGATCTTGAACTATGTATCAGATGCCAGCCGATCGATTATGGTCTGTATTCAGTTGTTAAATGGCCAGCTCTCCAGCCACATTGTTTTGTCGATCTCGCTTTTTGCGTAGGTTTCAATCACATGCTCTCGGATTTGCTGCAGTGCCTTGAGAGATGCCTCGTACAAATCACTTCGAACGATTCCTCGTTCGGGAAACAAGTCCCCTAAGCTCTCCTTGACATTTTGCATTGCGTCCATACCGCGCACTGATCCCATGAGATCAGCCTCGATCTGTGCTCTCTCTTCATTGGTAAACTTGAAAGGGAACGGAACAGCTTCCCTTGCGCGTACGCCAGGGAGGTCGGCCCATGATTCCTCCAATTCGACCACCCATGCAAGATATGCTGCTTCACCGTCAACGAGCAGACTACGACCGAGGAGCAGCAGATCATGGCTCTCGGTATCCCGAAACACCAAGGCGTCGTACAGGCGACGGTTGTGTTTATTAAGGAAATACTTGTAGAGCGCAGACAGCGACTGATGCATGTAAAGGGCCTTGGCCTGCTTCTGTGTAGCAGGATCGAGCTGCGCTAGATTGTCTGGCAGACGGGGACGTTCGAGCTGCACCGTGGGTGGCCCATCATAGTCGAGGAAATATGGTTGACGAGCATGCTCGAACAGAGGGGCTATTTCTGTTGACTGCCAGTCTATGATTCCTGTTATCTGTGTGGGGTTTTCAGGAGCAACAAAAATGTTCTCAACATGGAGGTCGCCATGCCACAGACATGGAGATTCGATTGATGGATCAGTGGGAAGGAGGTATTTGACCAGCGCGAGATAGCAGTCTAGAGCTTTGAGCTTCTTGTTACGGGTAGGCTGGTAAGTCCCCGGCCCACACAGAGTGATTGGTGATTGAGGCAGTTTGGATAATTCTCGCACGCAACGGGCCTCTCGATGCCCAAGCGCTGATTCATACTGCCGTAAACTATCCCCTAAGGTTTGTTAGTCTGGTGATTTTGACAAAGCGGGCACTGGCTCTCACATGATCCCCGATCGAACTCCACCGCTGATCTTCCGTCATCATTGAATCCCCGTCCGGTGGATGGACCAATTGCAAATCTTGAATCCATGACCTCAACACCGTCACGATCGGTATATAATGGCTTTGGGTCAGGAGTCTCCAGGTCTTTAGTGTAGTAAAGGCTTCCGTAACCCCGGAATGAGCAAGTCATCCAAGATTTTTGAAAACCGGCAATGTCCTTGACAATCTTGAACCGATCCCCGAACTCCATTTTGGCCCACACAGCATCCAATTGGACGCCTTGGATTTTTTCCATAATGATGTACTCAGCGCCTACCGGATTCTCATCTGCTCTTGAACTCCATGCAAAGACTTTTGGGGCAGGGGTCCCAAGCTTGGTCCGCATCTAAAGATTCTCAATACAGATACTCCTGTATGGACTTCGCAACACTCACAAATTCCGTTGTTGCGACCTCGCTCGCCGTGGTGAAATGAGACCTTCCGGCATTAGGATTAGGAATTTTCGCCACAACCTCAGTACCATCATCCATAGTCATGAGGAACGCTTTATTGTACATCCCGTCTGGATATTTCTCAACACGGACACAGGATTTCGAGCCGACAGCTATGGCAGCAACGCCAGCCAATTCGTGCACGTCGAAGCGAACATATCGTTGAGACATTTCGTGATCTTCATTAGAAACACATCGGCCTCGGGTAAAGCTAAACAATTCCTCCTCGTGATGGCCATACGGTCGTGGTTCGCCATCGCCAGACTCACACTTTGACGACGCTGCTGAAAATGAGCAGCGGAAAGCTAGCTGTAATGGAGGCCGCACAATGTGCATCCCAGACGCTGATGATATGCAGCTCCTTAAATAGCTTGGGCGACATTTGCCAATCATGATGCGACAAATTTGACGACCTCGGAGAAACATTTGTGGATGTTACATAATTTTTACAATGGCGCAATCTCGCCTAAACTTGCCGGGACAGAAAACCTAAGTATGGAAAAGAATCTTTGGGTGCGTTCGGTCGTTGTTGAACAAATCTCAATCAAGGAACCGTCCCATCAGCATCTTCATGAGGTAGCCTTCCCTGGACCATGGGAATCGAAAAACAGCTCCACGGAGAATATAAGAGCTTGCCCCTGATTGATCTTCGATCCCTTTGAGTGACCCATTGACAGCCTTTCTGATATCTGCAGTCTTGTCCAATAATGGTGGAGTCACTATGCAAGGCGTCCTCAAAGACTCTCTCATCAGCCTCAAAGCTTGGGGTATTTCAGTCCCCTTCGCGTATTCAAAGATCGATCGGCACGATTGTTCCGAGATCTTTTTATGTCATTACGTCATACATCATGTCATACTACATACACAAGGGCATCGCCACATGGCATTCGTTCCTTCATTCATCTTCTGCAACTGTTCGATATGGGCGATAACAAGACGATTTCGGAAGCTATCGGCGATGACCACAAAACCATCGACAGCTACGCCGATAAGATCAAGTCTGCTGGTTCCTCCCAGGAGAAGACCGAGTGGCGAAATCAATTTACCTGGGCACTGGCAAGACATGCAATAAGCGAAGAGCTCACCTTGTATCCCTCCATGGAAAGGCTCATGGGTCAGGAGGGTCTGGATTTGACTAATGTGGATCGGGAGCAGCATCAAGCGGTATGCATTCCCACAGCTCAACTTCCAAGCCACCCTATCCCTTGCGTCACGCAATACTAAATACTACTAGGTCAAGAACGATCTTTACGAGCTTCAGGACATGCCGGTCGATAAATCAGATTTTATGCCCCTCCTCGACCGACTTCTTGAAGACTTGCATCATCACATCGAGCACGAAGCCAATGAGGACATGCCGCGCTTGGAGAAGCTTTTGTCCCGCGAGGAGAGCAAGCAGCTTGCTGATCAGTTCGTGCGAACAAAGATGATCACCCCGACGAGATCTCACCCAAGCGCTCCGAACAGGCCTTATTTTGAGAACTTTGCGGCGATGCTCGCGGCGCCTATCGATAAGTTCTCCGACTTGTTGAGATCATTTCCTGCAGAGGCACAGACTTGAGGGCGCTGGGCGGCTCTGAAAAAGTGCAGACTCATCTGAAGATATAGAGGACTGCGCTGACAGGTCTGTACTACAAAAGTGACGAGCAAGTGTTACACAAATCACCAATATTATTGCAGAGTTCTTCTTTACACCGCGATCTCTCATATCTCAATTCCCCCTCGCCCTATAACAAAAGATGAGATGGTGGCTCCAACCTTTTTGAACTTTACAAAGGTCGCTGCGGAGCATCCTTCTGCGATCTTCAAATTTCCTGAAAACCTTATACGGAGATGCTGAACCCGCTGCCCCTGATCGTATTCTTCTAACAACAGTGCGAAACATTTTCAATCGCTTTCACACTGTCGAGCTCTGATCAGGATTATATCTGCGGCTACAGTGTGAATATGTTGTGATGGCAACTAAACTTACTTTCTCCTACTCCCTCCGACAAGCCACATGCTGACGCCACCGTTGCCCATTGAGTCATACTGGGCGAGTCAGGATTTGATATATTGGGATAAGTATTCTGCGCAGACCCTGCCATTTTATTATCATCAAATATTCTGATACGGGCAACGCAACATTACCTCCCGTTAATTTTCTTCCCGTGGAAAGCCCCACTTCCATCGAGATCGTCAATCAAGGGTTTACATGGATCATACAGGGTGTCGCATTCTCTTACTGCCACTGGAAATACGGCATAAAATCTACAGCTTGTGCTTGGATGATGAAAGACCTCAGCCTGGCCTGTTACAGCTTAACAAATCCATCCACAGCGAAGCTACGCAATTCCTCAGAAAATGGAACCATACCTATGTGTATATCATCTCAGCGCATGGGGCTGGCTTTGACGAGTCGGCTCGTTGGCGTTTCAAGGTCAAACGTCACGTACCGAGACTCAGCCGAATGAAACATATCATAGTAAACATCCAGCCTCCTCGCCTAAGAATGCCGCTCGATATGTGGAACATTTGGCATCACGTACAAGATTTCTGCAAAGAGCTTGCAGCCCAAGCGAAGATCCAAAGACTGACCATCAACTTCTTTGAAACGCAAACAGCGAAGTGGGATATTGACGGCGTCCCACATTCATCCTGGGATTTAGGTCACTTCCTTAGACGCATGGTTACATTCGATATTGATACATTCGACATTGGTCAGCTCTTGATCATATTCGGTCATGTGGTCGCGAACGTCGCCGTACCCGAATTAAACATCCCGGGGACATACATGCTTGACTTTTGTGACCGTTTCGGAGACAATTGGAATGACCGTATAGAAGAATGCATGACGGGCCTGTGGGGAGAGGATGAGACGGTCAACGATTATTACGATTTGATGGAAAATCAGGTCAAGGACCATCGAACCCCAGTCAGGCAGGCCACAGGCAAGAGATCCATGGAGGTCTTTAGGGAATTATTTGGCTCAACGGCAATACTCAGCTTCCAGGACTTGAAGCGATTCAAGGAAGAGTGGCCTTATATGGACGACTCATGGGCGATTTGTCGTCCACGTTACCGAGTTGCCTGTCATCCGTGCTGTCAGTGCGGACAGACAGCGGTAGAAGTATCGTTGCCCAATCCACATTGGGTAGTACAAGATCTGAAATTGGCTGAGGAATGGCACAGAGAGCAGTTGTATACATGGGGCAAACGTTCCCGTTGTTCGAACATGAAGAAGTTTCCTATCGGAAAGGATACTGAGCGCATTGCCCGAGAGCGCAAGGTTATGGCAAGATCGCGCGCGTGGAGTCTCTCCGCCAAGTCTTCCCGGAGTATCTCAGCCACGTCTTCAGAGTCTTCATTTCGTTCTTATTAGAGACTTGCGGGCACGATATTGGCTTTCTCTCTCATAGCAAGTCCCTAGGATAGCTCTACTTACAAACCTATTACTCTTGCCGGTGGAAGGGTGATTTTCTTGATTATGAGTCATGATGTTGGCGTCGTCGACGCAAGGAGCTGGCCGCGGAATTACGTTGACACTGTTGAGGTTCCTAACGATTCAATCGATTGAGCGCGCATGCCCAGTGTTGCACGCCGCTGACGGAAGAATTCCGCCCATGGACGGACCTACTCCATCCATGGGCGACCACGTCCTCCCATAGACGACCGCGTCTGCCCATGGACAGATATATCCTCTAATAGTATTACCCCGCTAATAGCCACGGTATATTAGTACCTCGCCAGATATATTTATTTATAAACGGACGCGTCCTCTTATAGGGAGCGTATATAAAAAATGTTTTTGGCCCGCTCTTACTTTTTTTTATTAATAATTTATTAATAGATTTATAATATTATTTATATAGCCTTATATTTTTACCTTCGTATTTTCGCAATATCTTTTAATAAAATCGTTACCGATAATTTCGTTACCGTTAGCTTTATTCGTTTTTTAAATTATATTAATAACGACGTTTATTTAATTAATTACTTTTTAACG
>PEKF01000142.1:0-11852 GCA_003073195.1 Ramalina intermedia
GATATCGTTATAAACAATAAAGTTATTTAAAGCCGGGAGCTCGCTATTCGAGGCCCGGTACTTATTAGCTTAAACCCTAATTAGGCGGTACGTAATAGTTTCCTTCTTAAATAACTTTATTGTTTATAACGATATCGCTTTAGGCATTTATATTTAATAAATAAAATATAATAATAATAATAGCTTTAAATTCTTCTTAAAGAATATTAAGACCCGGTTATAGCTAACCGGGCTTATAGCTAACCGGGCTTATAACCTATTATAAGGTATAATACGGAAATAACGGAATTACGGGTGTATTTTTTAAATAAGTATTTATATATTCGATCTAATTATACTAATAATAAGGCCTTATTTATATTTATTATAAGGCTATTACCGGCTTCGTATATACCTGAATTGAACGCCTTAAAATAGCGGAAATACCGTTTATGGCCGTTATATATAAGCCGGTTATGCGACTCAGGGTCTGAGGAGCCTCATAACTGCGGATGCAGGGACTGCTCATTCGGGTTTAGCGCAGACCTCGTCGCAACAAAATCACAAAAAAAACAAAAGCTCTATTACTAAGCCTGGATATACTGGGGCGGGCCCGAGGGGGCTCAGCCCTTAAGGAGCTTAGGGCGAGGTGGGCCCAGCCCGATCGGGACATCGGGCTAGGGCTGGGGCCGGCGGGGCGGGCGATTTAGGGCCCAGCCGCGGGCGGGGCTGTTGCCAGCGCTGCAAAGACATATCCAAATTTGGGTGGCCCGGGGCAGCGTATATCCGGTAGGCCGAGGTATCGAAGGTCTCTTAGCTGTCACGATGCCGAAGATTTTCCAGCTCTCGGTCGCCAAGACGGGAGGACAAAAGAAATCCGGGCGAAAAGTTGGGACGAACTTGAAAATTGGGACAGATTCGACCCTCGGACTAGGGAAACGCTTGGTCTGGCCAAAGAAGGCTCAGCTAGGCATGGCCCGAGCCTCTCCCCTCTAGCGTTGCGATGTAACGACAGATGCACTCGGCTCATGTCTGGGATGATCGACGAGTCTACGGCCGCCATGGATATCGCCCACGCCGGTTGTGCAGACGCTGCGGAGGAGTGTGATCTGGCTTTGGTGGAGAAACCTTGGAGCTGGTGCCAAGTTTCTTTCATCTTGCGTTCAAACAGCGTATCCGTTTTCTGCCGCCAAGCTCGTCGACGTTGCCCCGGTGACATAGTATAGGGCGGACAACGCTGGTAATGGCAAAAAGTCACCCCACGCAACACCATCGTTGTCCTTTAGATTTTGATGCGTTCGCAAGGCTTACTCCTCAGAGCTCGAACACAATATCGAATCCCTTATCAAAAAGCATCTACAACAGGAGAGATGCGCTTGACTTGGGGATCCCGAAAACACAAGACGAGAAGAATGTAAAGAGAAGGGGATTATACACAAGCCGCCCGTCGATGTCTGTCGCAGAACGCTGGGCTCTCGATCGCTGGCACACAAGAGAGCATGAATCTATTACGTGGCCCTCGGAAGACGACGACGCTACCTGAATGGGCTCAATTGCAGCCTTTGAGGTGTCAGAAAGCCCCCCAAATGGCGTTATCATCCTCTCCCAGAGAAAGGCCCCCAGGAGAACGCAGCACGAACCTACCCCAGCCTCTCGTTATGTTGGGGAACTCGATAGCAACATTTCCCAATCTGCAGCCGTTCGATTCGATTCCCACCAGAATCCAGCTCTCTCCTAGGAAGCAGCAGAGCGACAACTTCCATGAACCATCCAAGCAGTCGTCCTCAAGATCCAGCACACGAACCAGCAGTCTCTCGAGAGCCAACTGGTCACTGATCTACTTACTAGCGGCCGCCATCCATCCTGTCCTCTTCAAAAAGCTCGAAGATCTGTAAAGCGGAAAGGTGATGGAGACCGCTCGTACGTCGATCAAATCTCATCTCTTTCCTTTTCCACACTTCCCATAGCCATGACGATTTTATCCAGATGTAGTATCTGGCCAGTACGGAACTTGACCTTCTGCCGCTTGGGTCTTGGAAACCCTTCGCCAATGATGACAAAGGCTTTGTTCTTTGTACGGCTTCATTGTTTTACGGAATTACTATTCTTTGTTCTATAATTTCTGCTCTCAACACATATTGAAAGATTGAACATTGTGATTACACTTTATAATTCGCCTTGTAATGTCCATGTAATGTCCATCACCCGCAAGCAGCTTCTCTTCCAGCCTTCTATTTAGCCTCTGACCCAATTTCTCGCCATCTGCAACCATTCGGACTCAGTCCGGCTGCACAGGCAAAACAAAAGAAAGGGAGAGCAGCGCTAATGCCAATCTACGAAGCTCAATGCGCTGCAGCCGGAATCCCTACCGTCCTTCTTGGAAGACCGTACAGTTTCTGGCTGATGAGAAGATTGAAAGACATGCTCACCCACTTTGGCGTCGACAAATTCTCCAATGCAAGGAAGATGGATCTCATGCAAGGCTGTAACGTTGTGATTGGGTTCTTCGATATCACAGAGGAGGATGAGATCCCTACTTTGATGATCGCAGATCAAATCCTGCCGGCGCCGCGCCGTCCCCGTCTGGATGTGTCACTGAGACAATTACTTGGAGGGAGGTTTCCAAGTGAGGACCTTAGCAGAGGTATGGTCTTTCATTCTTGGCTTGAAACTTCTGCTAATGCTACGATATCTAGGGATCCAGCCGGACGTCCACCGCTCAGCTGATCGGGTCCAAGAGACACTCCGCATTCGCGAGGAACTACAAGCCCGTCAAGAGCGCGAGGCACAACAGGCCCATCGAGAGCGCGAGGCACGACGGGCCCGTCGAGAACGCGAGGCTCAACAAGAGTACGAGGCTCGACAAGAGCGCGAAGCACGACGAGCCCGTCAAGAGCGCGAGGCACTGCTACAGAGACGAGCTTCTCCGGTGCTCCAAGTCGAACAAGCGCAACCTTCCGCCTCTCGTGCAGCTCAATTGCATCGTTCAGTCCCAAGTCAACAGGTCCCACCAGCGATTGGACTGCCACCTCGACGGGAGCAGTCATTGTCACCTCAAGGACTTGGCCACCTGTCACCGCCTGAAGCAGAAGCAAGTCCAGAGCCCGTTACCTGCCTTGCTTGCCTCGATGAGCTGAGTGCAGCCGACTTGCGACTCGGCCGAGTGACGGCCGAATGCGACCATGGGGTACAGTTCTGTCAGTCATGTCTTGCTCTGTCAATCGAGTCCGATTACAGGACACAGATGTGGAATGAGATCGACTGCCCGTCATGCAAGGCTCGCCTGCTGCCAGAGGACGTACAGAAATTTGCGACCAAGGAGATATGGGAGGCATACGATAGGCGGCTCCTAACCCAGTACCTGTCCACTGATAACTCCTTCCAGTATTGCCGCCACGGCGCCTGTGGCAATGGCCAGGAAGTCGACCGCGACAGAATGGACTTCATGACCTGCGACAAATGCTGGGGACGGACATGCGTCAGCTGCGATACCATCTGGCATCCGAACCTGACTTGCGAACAATCTGCTTCATACCGGGAGGAAGATGAAGCAGCCGCAGCAGCACATAGAGCGGAGGAGCGTGCGTCTGCCGAATATGTCGCCCAACACACCAAAGCATGCCCGAAATGCAGATGCAGCTCCATGCTGGCAGAGGGTTGCCACCATATCACATGTCCCCGCTGCAAGTATGAGTACTGCTTCCTGTGCCTGGCCGACTATGGCCGCATCAAACGTGAAGGTGCGGCGTCCCACGCGGACTCCTGTGGGTACTTTCCCAACAACCTGCCAGGAGCACCAGGCCACCAAGCGTTCTTGCAAGCAAGGATGGGTGCTGATGGTGTTGTGAATCCGCCGTGGTTACATTGGGGGCAAATGGGTATGGAGCGGCTGCATTACGGCGAACAGTATGGTAGGAACAGGAGGTTTGGGCTCTTTGAGTAGGGTCCACAGATTGTGGCGATTTAGATAGCCTCCAACTCTCCAAAACGTCCAATACAAGCGATGCCGCGTCACATCTTTGTCATCCGCCTAAGAGACCAAGTTGAATGAGTCGCTCTTTCTGCTTTCATACAATGAACCCAAAGTCACAGCATCTGCGACAAAGAGCCAGACATATGACTTTTGTTAATCTCATTTCACAATTTTTTCCCTTCCTACTTGTGACCCAACTTCTCCCTGACTCTCTTCGGTGCTGGTGAAGCACGCAGCTCAAAAGGCTGCATGCATGGTAATTGGCTGACAGTTTGCTGTGTAGGTGTGAAGGTGTTTGAGTGTCTTGCTAAGAGCCGTGTTTAGTGTCAAGGGGGGTGTCCACTGGGTCATACCAACACCGAATGATTGGATCTTTGAACACTTCTTCTGGTCCTAGATAAGTTCTTCACTCGATATAAAAGATGATGGGGCTGATTGCTAGACGGATTGTGTTCGAGCTCTTGCATTATAGCTGATTGCCCTTGGGATTGACCTTTTTTTTATCGGAGCCTATGGACTGGATTTGAAGTAGCATTGATTGAAAAGTGATCTTCCATTTCCTCGATATTCTGCCAGAATAACACAAAAAGAGCAAGATCAAGCCTCAAGGTCGACTGAATACGTGATAGTAGCTATGCAAATCAGTGATCTTCAAGCAAGTGCACAGAATTATTCTTCAATTGCACTTCACCACACATGGAAGACAACGGAGAGCTTAACACTGCATGCATTGAAGCAGAGTTAGTGCGGATGAGTGAGCCAGAACAGAAAACGCTCAAGAGGTGGATGAAGAAAAAGTGCAGAACACTTAAGGGAACGGAGACACCACCGGATTATTGGGGCAGCCGAGGGAATGCTTGGGCGGAAGCGCAAGAGCTCTCAACCAGGGGCAGATCTGCCAAATCCAGAGGCCAAGGTAGCGATATAAGGGGTACGGAGATGGTCGCGTATGTGCCAATGGCCCAAGCTGCGTGGAGCAAGGAAACGCAGGCTGCAGAGGCAGACCCAAAGGTTGCACTACCGTGGATGCCAAAGCACAGGCGGCGGAGGATGAGATCCCACTTGGGTCGGTTTGAGACTGGCTCGCACTGGTCGCGACCTGTTATTATACAATAATCAGAGACCGCTATTGATTTATGGAAATCAAGTGCTTCTTTTCTTGCCGGGCCGTATAGACTGAAATGCTCCATCCCAAATTTTCCCAAGCTTCCTCATTCCGGCAGCAACCACTGCTGCTTTTCGAGCAATTAAATCTGAGTCAATGATGTAAAAATTCTAAATTATTGCGAAAATTTGGCGCGAAAATCGAAATCGAGATGTAACTCAAATCGTGGCCGACCTACTTCAACCTGCAGCTGAACAGAGGCAGTGGCAGTCATGAAGGGCGTTTCCATTTGATGCCTTATTGCACCGGCGCTTTGATGATCCGCAATATCTTCTAGATCGGTGATTATACCAAATTGAGACTCCATGTGTCTCCATTCCTTCAAGGTATAGGAACGTACCCAAGCTTGCGGCTCTTCTTGATCGTCAGGGCGGTCCACTCCACAGACCAGATAGAAGTTTTCTTGCGGCGGAATTGCACAGTCGTGGTTGGATGTAAGGACGCTCTGTGCAAGGCACGGAAACACCTTCCAGTAGGCTCGGACTGACTTTGCTCCAGATGTAAGGAACAGCATTCGTGATGCATCCCACCTATTGCTTGAAAGAGCACGCTGAACTACTTGAATTGCTCGAGAAATCCGGTGGGTGCGTGACCGGATGTAAATACAGTATTTGATTGACTGTTGGAGATGGCGTTGTATAGAAGTAGTCCGGAGGATGTAGACTTCAGATTCGACTATTTTGTAGTTTTGCTCTTCATTCTCAGGCAAACTTATGGAAGGATCGAAGCATTGATCTTTGTATTTGGAGTACAGACCTGGTCCAACTTTGCGAAGAGACATCATCATTTCCTTAGATTGGGGAAGCTTGCAATTGAGTGGCAAGCGGAAGGAACCACTATGGACGTCAATGAGGAGCTCCACTCGGCGGAAGTAGAGACCCTTGTTGGTTAAAGCAAAAGCTTCGCTCCAATTTGAACCAGCTCCTGTGGATGCCAAATTCGCACAGGGTAAGAAATACTCGGGTGATTTTGCAAAAACATTAAAACTGCTTCGCCATAAGGTATCAGAAGCGTCATCAACTCCCCGATCCGAAGGTTTGCAACGGAAGGCAAAGATCGAACGGTCGTTGGATCTGTGAATGATCTCCTCTTGCAGCCGCAAGAACGCTTTGCGGCCTTCCCCATACAACATTGGCATGCTTATGTCAAAAATCCCAAGCAGGCAATAAGCTAGATCTTCTTCGCGAGTTGTTTTTCTACTTGATGCCCATGACATTCTGTGAGCTACCGGCAGAGAGCCAATAAGACTGCTGTCAACCAGTACGTTCTCAGGAATGCATGTAATTGATGAGATGAGGGACTTCAGAGTTGTTTTTGAGCCGATGTAGCCCCAATTTTTGTCGAAAAACTCCACCACACATGGGGCCAGGAGCTCTTGCAAGCACCAGCCTCTTGTAAACCACCTACATCGTGGTAGCGTACTGTCGACAGGAGCACCGGGTTCGAAGTCGGAAAGATAAACATAGCAAACTAAAGCGTTCTGATACCAACTGAACATAGAATTGATAGCCTCGCTGAGCTCAGCGCTACTCGTCTTGTCGATGCAGCAAGTGTCGATCCAACAGTACTCGATGCCATTGTGCCTAGCTTTCTGACACATCTTAGCCATCTTGTTATGACCTGGTTTGGTCATGGTAAGGCGATCAATGCCGTGATCAGGCTGCGTGTCCTGGAAAGACAGCTCGCCATCGTGATCCCAAGTATGCGATAAGATGGCGTAATTAGGTATGGTGTCTCCCATGAAGGAAATCAGACGCCTGGTGTCGGTCTTCAAAAGTCGGATGGACATGATCAGCAGCTTTCGATTCTCGAGTTGTATGAGCCTGCTCCAAGTCGACCGAAGATGAGATGAAGATAACAAAATTCGCGGTGCACTTGTTTCGCCGAGTATCCATTGTGACCCGAGACTAACAACATTGGTGTCAAAGGTGCAATGTGGCAGGATTGCGCATCGCCAATCCTGTCGGCCCGAGGGGCAGGATTTGGCTAATTAACCCTGGCGAATTCCGTTACGTCATTGGACGGATCGTGCATTGGGTTGCATCTGCAATCGGTCAGATCTGATCGAAATGCTGCAACGTGATTTGAAGACCGTGGACATCGTGTAACGTTACTATCTATTGCAACCCAACCAAAACGCCACGCGTCTGAAGTGCATGGATGCACATCAGTGTGCGTGGGGGTTCGTCGCTACCCCATTGAATTCCGCATTCCATTAATGTTTTCTTCAACGCTCCTCGAGAAGCTCCAGGCGTTGATTTGAGTGATAAACATCACATTTACTACCGTGAAAAGACCGGAATGGCGCTGAAGCCAGAAGATCAGGCCATTTTCGAACTGCGGCGATCTCGCATGCAACCTTTCATACAATCCGATCTAATCATTAGACACACAAGCATTCAAGGGGCCATAGGTCGCGAACCGCCACCACTGTTCAATGACCAAATCCTTTCTGAGGCGACTGTTCAAGAAGGCTGGTGCCCAAATCTTAAATGGTGGAGGACAGGGCACTATGCCCAGTACATCCGTTCTTTCGAAGAGGGAAGATTGGTAGCGTCTCAAAAGGGATCCACAGCGCCTCCGTCCATCCAAGATCAGCTCGAGGACGCCATCTTTGCATTTTTTCGCGGATCTGGAGTCCGGAAATGCGGGCGTCGCAAATGCGAATTTTTCCGACCACATCTTAGGGAAACTCTTCCTAAGTGCCAGTGGACTGCCTTCCGAGAGTGCCTGGTTACCTGGATTTCTTGTTGGCGCGCCTCATGTGAATTCTCTAAGCACGACCGAAGTCCGTTTCTGGTTGATCCTGTCGGCATCATTTTGGACAAAGTGGACAAACTAAGAGACCTAAGGAGTGCTACTGTTGAGGCGAAAGACTTCGTCTTGGACACCATGAAAGTGTTAGAGTGGTTAAGTGCGTGGCTTGATATACGCATTATCGATCATCCTATCGCTCCAGCGCCTAAAAACGCGTATGACGAGCTCGATGAGCTACAGAAGCATACTAAGATGCACGAACTCATTCAGGCAACAAACGATAATAAACTGAAGTGGCCTGGCGTGTGCCCTTCTTCACTCTGGAACTTAACGGTCTTACAAGATAACAATTGCGCAAGCATGCATGCGATAGTGAAGTATCTCATGACAGATCAAGTGACACCGTTTCCACAGGCCCTTAGAACGCACGCAAGCTGTACTGGGCAGTTCTGTCCGCATGCTTTCGAGGATACTACCAAAATTGATCAGCTGCACAAATGCGCGACAAGGCTCTGTTACACTGTTGATATTCCTGTCGAAAATCTCTCGGGTCAATTCGAGGATATCCAGGTGGACGGCCAGGAGTGGAAGACAACAGCATGGGATATAACTTCGTGGAATCCATATGCACCCAGCGGAATGGAACGGACCATCAACAAGTTCAGCTCAAATTACATGGCCATTAGTCACGTCTGGTCGGACGGCACTGGAGTGGGCTTGGGTAAGCAAGGCACCGTCAATGCCTGTCTCATGGATTACTGGGTTCGCATCGCAAAAGAGCTCAAATGTGATGGCATTTGGTGGGATACGATATGTCTTCCAACTGACAAGGCGTCGAGACAAAAGGCTCTAAATGTTATGCTTAAGAACTTTTCCAAGGCTTCTATATTCTTGATTCATGATGAAGAATTGACCAAAACACCATGGACAGCTATCGAAGGGAAATATTCTCGGCAGAACACTGCAATTGCACTTGTTCTATCCAATTGGTTCACTCGTGGGTGGACTGCGGCCGAGTTCAGTGCTGCTCCTGTCTCGGTCTATGTTGTAGTAAAAGGCCCCAGCGCAACGCAACCCCGTCTTATGCACCTCGACGACATCCTCGCAGAAGGTCCTCGGGGTGACATAAGCCGTCCTGTGGAAAGCTCTGCTCATCTTGGCGCTACTGCTATCTTGCGTGGGATTTGCTATGCCACTCCCCGAATTGTGGGCAGAAAGGACTTCAAAGGTCTCATGTCCATCTTGAAGTCTAGATCTACTGCTTGGGAAAAAGATCGTCTGACAATTGCCTTGCTCATGCATGCTCAGGGTGGGAAGGATCAGGATAGGGGCAGCCAAAGCGTTGATTCATCCTCCACGATACCCGAACTGACTAAATCACTACTGTCGAGGCTAGGCAGCATTCCTAGAGCAGCCATCTTTCACGGTGACGCTACGATGAATGAGCATGGTCCTTGGTCGTGGTGCCCGCCATCCATTTTTAGCCTTGACAACAGTGGAATTTCTCTTACTCTATCGGACAGTCGTCTTCCATCAGTGGTCATAAAACCTTCCGGGTTCGCCCAGGGCTGGTTTTATGCCTTGCCTGCCAAATCAGATGATATTGACTATCTGAATTCCTTCGGCTCGCACCTCCTGGTGTTTAGTCGAATACGCGAGGCTTTGGAAACCTTTACAGAGTGCCTCTGGTTAAGAGCCGGTGGTTCCGTTCCAAAACTAGCCCCAGCACTCCTCGTGGTCCCTGTAAGGATCTGGGAACAAATGGAAGAGAATCAGACACAAGTAGTGCAAGTACTGTCATGTCGATATATTGGATGCGCGTACCAGATACTTCGATCAGAGGAACAAAATCCTCCTATCGTAAACTGCATGATAGGAGACGATCTTGACGAGGACATGACCATGAGAAGAGGGCAAGTTGCGGGAGAGATGCTGGAAGAATTAGTCAAGGGGGGGTATACATACCAGCCATCTAAGTGGATGAGAGTGCCTCGTGCCACCGGCAATGGTACGAAGGACGAGCTTGAAATCAAGCATCAGAGCGACAATGACTCCTTCCAAGAAGAACTTGGGGTTATTGGGGTTTTGACGGATATCGGCTTCCTTGAAGACAACTATAATATAAATGACGAGGTCGGAACACCACCGGATCTTTTATTACTTGAACCCTTTGTTCATAGTTCAGGGTCTCCGTCGCAAACGCGGTAGTTTTGGGCCTGTTCTGGTGGGAGCATGCGAGGGCCGGGCATCACCTCTCATCGGTGAAGGGCTTGCTCACCTCTCAGGATCCCAGCCAAAAAGTAGTGTTTTTGGCCCATATAAATGGGAGCATGTAGTGGCCGGGCATAGCTGCTTGCGGGTAAGGAGCTTGCTTACCGGTGAAAGGCTTGCTCAGCTCTCAGGTTCTCCATTGCAAACGCGGTGTTCTTGGGCCTGTTCTGGTAGGAGCTTGTAGAGGTCAGGTACGGCCTCAGATAGACGGATTATTTGCTCACCTCTCAGATTCTCTATTGTAAACGCGATATTTTTGGGCCTGTTGAGGTAGGAGTATGTATGTCTTGAGCGGCTCTTCAGGTGGTGAGGTGAGTGATGAGATGAGTGATGAGATGAGTGATGAGATAAGTAATGAGATGAGTGATAAGATGATTGATGAGATGAGTGGTGAGGTGAGTGGTGAGAGTGGGTGCAGGGTGTCAAAATGTCAACAAACCGGCTCAGCCCTACCACGGTCGCTGTCGCAATCACCAAAAATCACCACTCTCAATACTAAACCACCACCGCTTATTCGTTTTGGGTCAAAATTGAGGCTGTGAATAGCCATACACTTGCTCTCAAATATTCAATTGACAGAACTCAACATAATGGGGTTCTTTGGTGGATGCACTTAAATGTAGAAAATACGGTGGTTTTGAGGTGTAGTCACATGATTCTCACGTGATAAAACCTTCCTGAAAAGGGAATATTCGAGCCCCTTTTTCCGTGAATTCTTTTATGTTAAGTAGATAAATCTAAATATCAAACCAAATATAAGGGAAAAGAGAAAAGAACCAAAATCATAGTTTTTAAATATAATTAATATAAGTCATAAAAATATTTGAAAAGATAGCGACGAACAACGGGACCCCAAAGGTTTAAAGCGATACGTATACGTATAGCTTTAATAATAACGAGGCAGGTATTTTAAATACGATAAACGGAGGAGTAATAGTAATTAAAAACGGGGCGGTAAACGTACGGCGTACTTAAACTAGCGGAAACGACGAAAGCGTATATAAATACTATAATAATAAAAAGGTATAAAGTTCTTATATTAAAAAGGGCGACGAAAGTTAAATAAAAACGCATAATACGACGTATAAATCGTATAATAATAAAATAATTAATAATAGCGAATAAAAACGTATAGCGGCTACGGTAAATGACTTATTAAAAACGGAATAAAATAAAATTATAACGGAAACGTAACCGATAATAAAGTTAAATTTAAAAAAAATAAAAGAACTTTACTAAAAGGTAAATACTAACTAAAGGAAACGGGGATAAAAGTAAAAGGCCTATTTTAAAAAATAAATTACGTAAAATAATAAAAAAAAAATAACGAAAGAATTTATTTAGGAATCCTTATTAACGGGAGCGAACTAAATAACGAAAATAAAAAACGTAATAATATTAATATAAAGAGACGAAACGGGGGCTATAAAGAAAACGGCGGTATTTAAAAAAGCGAAAACGGTAATTATCCGTTTCGCGGGCGTAAATAAAAGAAATACGGCGGAAAAAGCGACCCCGTTATAATTAATAAAAACGTTTAAAATAATAAAAAAGCCTTTAATAAAATAGATTATTATAGCCCGGAGGCTATAAAGTAAAAATATTTTTTTAAATACGGCGTTATTAAAAGCTAAAAAAAACTTTAAAAAAACGAAAACGTAAGCCGGTAAAAATATTTATAAAACGGTTAAAATATTACGCCAATCG
>PEKF01000170.1:0-10748 GCA_003073195.1 Ramalina intermedia
TAACCCTAACCCTAACCCTAACCCTAACCCTAACCCTAACCCTAACCCTAACCCTAACCCTAACCCTAACCCTAACCCTAACCCTAACCCTAACCCTAACCCTAACCCTAACCCTAACCCTAACCCTGGTCTTCGATCAAGACAGCTATTGGGTCCACGTTTCCCTCGAAGATTGACACGGCATATTCGACCACCCGCAAGAGGATTTCTGCTGTGCTCTTACCTTCGCTGTTCGTAACAGCTTTAGCTGCGTCCTCGATCGCTTTTCGCCGGTCATCGCTGCTCAACGCCGCAATATCTGCTGAATTTGGCACGAGTTGATATTCCAGATTGGCGGCTCGGCGCATTTGCATGTTCATCCACTCCCGGAACCGTTTCAAGTGCTCGATATCAGTAGGCGAGGAGGAGATCCGATGATCGGTTTCAAAGATACATAAAAGAGCCAGCCTTTCGAGCTTGCAAATCTCAGTTCTATAGTCCACGCGTGGGCGCATCATCTTTTCAGCGGGAATGAAGTCAATGTCTGGCTTCCACTGCAGCTGCGCGCCCGCAGTTCCATCACAGCCCGAAGTCGGAGTTTGTCCCTCCAGCGGTGAAAATCTACCTTGTTTCATGTGTAAAACAACTTCACCGGCAGCCATCACAATGGCGTCTCCAGCGATGAAGCCCTTATCGGAAGCAGTTGCCAAGATCTTTGACTGAAGGTTGCAGTCCGCGCGACGAACGTAAATCTCTTCAATATTGGTTGGGACACACAGGTTCGTTAAGCGCCGGGTGGCTCCTTTGGCTGCTGCGACGGTGAACATCTGCAGACATAGATCGATTGTGGTTGGATGTAGCTGATAAGTGGATTCTAAGGAGCCATCCTGATCGGGCAGGCTCGCAATTGCCTGATTAGAGACAGTATCTGACGTGATACCCGTCAATCCCTGGAAAGCAGGTCCGTAATTAAGGCCAACCTTATTCATTGCAGTGTACCATGACGAAGATGAGACTTCTCTGGGAAGACCATGAATGTTTACTGGTATGTGTGCGTGAACGAAGCTTGCTCTAGCTTGGCCATTGCAGTGTTTTGTCCAGATGGTATCGTTGAAGGACAGAATAGAAAACTCGTACCAAGCCGAATCCAGAGATGTCGTCAGGCGAAGTGGCCGAAGACTCAGCGTCAACTCTACTGCCTTGGATTCTTGCAAGACCAAAGCAGTTTTGATCATGATTTGCCGAAGTGTAAAGTCATCAGTACCCGTAATCTGCCTTATGGCTTCTCCAGCCATAGCGATATACCCTGCCGCAGGAAAGACGACGTCGTTGATGATCTTGTGATCTCGGATCCAAGGCGCATCGTCCAACCGGAGTATATTTCTCCAACTCGGTTCATGATCGTTGCCTTCGAGCATTCGGCTTCCCAGTAATTCGTGGTGAGGGAATTTACGCAGTCGCCATTCGCGGGCGATGCGACTCTCGTTCCAATGCTTCATCTCGTGGCGCCATTGGTAATTTGGGAGATCTGTCAAGACCCTCTGTCCAGGTGTTAATTTGTCGAATTTTAGAGAGACATCTTGCAGGTACATATGCCCTGCGGCAGTCAATAGACTGCTGGTGCAGTTCTGCCCTCTTAGCATGGTGGGAACATAGGCCGGTGCGGAAGCTGATGCCACGGTCTTGAAGATCTGCCTCAATGGGCCTGCGAGAGCTGAGTGAGGGCCAATCTCCAAGAACAAGGTATCTCTAGACATTTTCTCGAGCGCGTCTCGGGTAGCTGCATCGAACAGGACTGGAGACTCTAAGTTCTTGCGCCAGTATGAAGGGCCCAGTTCAGTGGTGTTCGATACTATCATTCCGGTGACCGTGGAGAAGAATAAAGCCGAGCCTGGCTTCGTCCTTATGCGATCCTCCAGTTTTTCTTCGTACTCGGCACCGATATGACGCATGTGGTCTTTTTTCATGTTTAGCGAGTGCGAACGAAAGTCAGCGTAGGAACCGTGGTAGAGAAGACGCACGAGAATGATATGCCATTTCGACTTTCAGTTCCCTCACGAACATCTCTGGCTGGTCATTCCTAATCTTTTTTGCAACAGCATTGATTTGCTTCATATCGCCAGACAGCGTCACACTGTAAGGGCTATTCTCGCAAGCCACCACTACGCCGTCCACGAGATATGGCACCACGAGCTGACGGCCCATTCCGACAGCTACCATTCCACCGGGAATACTCTGCCTCTTGGTCACTTCTCCGCGGTAGAAAGCGAGAATGATAGCGGCGTCGGCATCGATGATGTCGGCTGCGTAGGCTGCAGCAATTTCCCCACTCGAATGACCAATGACTGCGGCAGGCTTCACACCCCACGACTTTAGGAGATTGACAAGCCCAATCTGTATAGCCGTACAAAGTGGCTGAGAGAACTCCGCTCTGTCAAGACAGCTGCTAGCTTCTGGCTTTTGCAATTCATCTGGAAATGTTAACTCCCGTGGTGGACAAGGACGCCTCCACGTGGGACAGCTTACCTTCAATCTCCCATGTCGGCGCGCATGGCAGACCAGATAAAGTGTTGTCCATAGCTTTGATGTCGCGCCAAAATCCGGGATAGTCGTGCATGAGATTTTTCCCCATCTCTGCCCATTGCGCCCCTTGGCCAGTGAACACAAAGACGATCTGAGGGCTTGACTTGGGTTTGGCAAAAGAGGATATCTCGAGTGTTCCATTGCCGTCTGTAACACAGAAGGCCCTATGTGCAAGATGATCCCGTCGAGCTCAAAGGGTATGGCTTGCGTCCGCGAGTAAAGGTAGATTTGACGGAACCCAGGTCTGATAAGCTGTGAGCTGACGGTGGAGGGAATCGGGATGACTTGCTGAAAACACAAGTAGGTGAGGGCGCCTGGTTGGCGGTCCCCTATCTGCGTTGATGTTCGGCACACCAAATGCAGTAGCAGAGTCTACGATCACCTGGAAGAAATCGTCAATGAATATCAGTAGCTTTAATTGATTTCACTGACATGTGCATTCGATCCTCCAATGCCGAATGAATTGACGCTTGCTCTCATCGCGCGATTCGTCGGCCAAGGTGTGATTTCTAGCGGTACTTGCAATCGAGCAGACTCGAAAGGAACTAGATATATCAGCGTAAAGCGCAATTGGACCAGAAGATTGACGAGCTCACTCTTCGGATTTGGCTCTGAAAAGTTGATGTTTGGGGGGATTTGCTGGTGCTCCAAGGCCAAGACAGTCTTGATGAGACTCGTGATGCCAGAAGCGCCTTCTGAGTGCCCGACATTGGGTTTGACCTATGAGAAGCATCAGCTCTGACCCCCTACACACCGGGGGAAATGCTTAGCGATGACTGACGGATCCGATCCACACCCCTTCTTGTCCGAACACATTTGCAATAGCCACGGCCTCGAGAGGGTCCCCAATCGCAGTACCAGTCCCATGGCACTCTACGAAGGCTGTCTCGGCAAGATTGTCAATTCCAGCAACTCGATACGCTCTGCGCATCATGGTCTCATGAGTTTCGGAGCTTGGGCAAGCCATGCCAGGCGTCTTGCCGTCACAATTAGTGGCCGTGGCTCTGATGACGGCGCGAATCGGATCTCCGTCTTGTAAAGCGTCGCTGAGTGGCTTGACGAAGACTGCATTGATAGCTTCGCCCCGCGCATACCCGTCAGCTTTGGCGTCAAAAGTTTTACACGATCCAGTTGGTGATAGAACACCTTGTTCGGTCATAGCCACAGTCATAGTTGGCGACATGATCAGATTGGTCCCAGCAACGATGGCCGAGCTGCAATCTCCATTGCGGATGGCTTGGCAAGCCTCATGCAGCCCGATCAAGGACGAGGAACAGGCGGTTCGAATGGTCATACTGGAAAGCATCAGTACTGCGATTAATGTGCTGGCTCTACTACTGACCTCGGACCGCTCAAGTTGTACTCGTAAGACACTCGGTTTACCAGTGCAAAATCTTCGGATCCAGTGATGCGGTACATACCAAGATGCTGCGTGTCTTTCGCAGCTATGTCCAGCCAGTCCTCGCCAAAGACTCCAACGTAACATCCGATATTCTTCCCACGCCAGCGGACTTGACCGGCATTTTCCATACACTCCCAGACGACCTCAAGGAGCATTCTTTGCTGAGGATCTAGCTTGTCGACCTCAGCCTTGGTCATGGAGAAGAACGAGGTATCCAGATTGTGAAGCTCGGAGCCGTCTAAGAAATAACCGTACTTTGTCTTGACAGTTCCTGACTTACCGCTGGGACTGTAAAACGATTCGATGTTGAAGCGGTCTCCAGGAATCTTACATTGGCCGTTGCCTTTGGTGATGAGCATCTCCCAGAAACTATGAGCATCTTTGACTCCACCTGGAAGTCTCATGGCCATGCCAACGATCGCAATAGGAGAAGTTCCCCTCATTTCAGCGCCATTGTGCCATGCATTGAGCGTCTCAGTCTTCTCATTGTACCCGGATGACGTGGTATGCGCATTGTTATCCGCAATTCTTGAGACTCTATACCCTATCAATTGCTCAGAGGACCTGTCGTTTGCTTCGGATCCGTTCGAACTCGCCACATCCTTCTCCAAAAGGGGTACAGGAGACATTTTGGGGCCGGCGAGAAAGACCTACAGGCCCAAGAGGTTCTGTTGTATGCTTTCTGACCAGACCGTACTTCACTAACCTTGCAGTTTGCAGCTGAGTCTATTGAAGAGCACTAGAAAAGAGCAGACAGACGTGTTGTCGAATGCATGAGATGGACCTATCATGTTCTTTGGGTAGATGAATGATTGAGTAGAATGTATGAGTGCAGAATCCGGCGCCAATACCCGCGCTAACCGGATTTGGACATATCTGCAACGCAACAAATGTCGTACAGGTCGACACGTGTGCACAATGATGTAATCACAAGGATCGACCCCATGACAGTAAACCGCGTCGGTGAGAGTGACACAACTCTGCAGGTGGCGGGAGAGATTTGTGCACCACCTCAAATGAGTGCACGAGTCCAAAGATATCAAGAAGTACCTCATGCTTGGTCTTACCGTTCCACCAGGATTTTACTATGACTGTAAGCAAGCTGCAACACTTTTTCACCTTAGATTGGTATAGGATGTCTGAACCCGTCGATTTGAGTACGAGGTCTACCTCAGAGAAATGGCACGATCGAGCTCCGCTTGACCTGATCATCCTTTTTGGGACGATTATCGTGCTTCTTGTCACACCCGCCTTCATAAGCTGGAACTCATCCAGATTGAGAGCAAAGAAGCTGGGTGGGAGGGCCCCTGCAGTGCCGTACTGGGCACCTCTCGGTACGTGAACAGCTGTGTAGACAGGTTCAAACTTGGTGCTGAGGTTCTCTCGTTGCAGGCATTGATCTCTTCGTCAAAGCAATGAATCGGCTCCTGAAACACGACTTCTTCGAATGGACTCGACAAATCCTGGAAGTGCCAGGACGTACTGTGCGCCTCAATACGTTGGGAGTCGAGATCCTCATGACAGATAGCCCGGAGAATACGAAAGCAGTGCTGTCAACGATGGTAAGTACAAGCATCTTGGTATCTCCGGCGAGAGTAGGTGGGTTCGCTGAGGCTATGGTAAATTCTCGACAGTTCGCCGATTTCGGCAAAGGGGAGGCTTTCCACAAGATCTGGTACGACTTGATGATTGACTCAGTGTTCGCGAGTAAGCAGACGTCCCGAATGACCAACCTGAGGATACTGATGAGATGAATGAGCTCAGCCGACGGAGCTATTTGGCATGACAACAAAATTCTCTTGAGAGACCACGTAAGCACTGTCTGCAGAGGTGGCCTCAGTCAGGAGGATTCTGATTCGATGCTTGCAGGTTGCTAAGAGCAGGACCACTGACTATACTGTAACGGAGCGCCATGTATCTACGCTTATCCAAGTTTTCTCCGACAGCAGGCCACACAACTGTCTTGACCATATGGATCGCTTCGTTTTCGACGTCGTCTCCGATGTGTTCTTTGGCGAGTCCGCAGGCACTTTATTTACTGAACTTCAACCAGTCCGAGAGGCAGTCGAAGAAATGTATCTGTGGAACACTCAACGTACCCTGATTGGGTAAGCCAGCCTATATTCCCCAAGCTGCGAGACGGATAGACGCTGAAGCTAAGTACGCCATGATTCAATGGATAGGAAACTTGGAGCTTTGCTGCCCGGGTCGAAAAAGGCTTCCGCAGTGTTGAATCAATATTTGGACCACGTGATTGACCAGGCTATGGCCCCAGCAGAAGATCTGGATAGTGACGAGGCGAAGAGGAAAGCTCAATCTATGCTTAGAGTACTCGTGAACGACAAAGTTAGCAGGAAGGTATGATGGTTGAGCTATTCATCCTTTCTTGAGAAGCTGCTGATGTTTCCCTTCTCAGCGCATTAAAGATCAAATGATGGCGATCCTTCTCGGTGGCAAAGTAAGTGTTTTTCAGGAATTTTCTTCATCTTTTCGAGCCTTAAACACTGCGTCTCTTGCATGGGTTTGACAGAAGTCACTATCCAGGATCCTGGCTCGATCACGCTAGTCTGGGCGTTGTACGAGCTTGCCAGAAATCCACCCATTGTTGCGGCCTTACGCGCCGAGATATCTTCGACGTCAGTGTCCAAAGGCCCACGTACCGTCGTCAAACTTTCTGAACATCCTCTAGGGTTGGCTTTTCGGCCAAACCCTCCCCCGCCCAGATGAAAACGATGTCGTTGCTCCAAAATATCATCAAAGAGACGCTCCGCATGCACCCTCCGGGTGAGTGCCGCTGCGTGACTATACAGCTTGGACAAAGCTGATGAATGACGCAGTGGGCTTCAACATTCGCACAGCACTTCGCGATACCACTCTACCCACTGGTGGTGGTGCAAGTGGCAAAGGCCGTATTGGAGTCCTCAAAGGCACGCATATTGGTCCGTACCCTCTCCATTGTTGCTGCTATGGTAGGATGAGTGCGCTGACATAGGACTCTTGGTAACAATAGTCATGTCGTACATTGGCACTCAGCGCCGCAAAGATCTTGTTGGTCCCACAGCCAACGTTTTCGACCCTTGGCGCTGGGAGAAGTGGAGTCCGCATTCATGGGAATTTCTCCCCTTCAATCACGGCCCCCGCATCTGCCTGGGCCGAAACTTTGCGTGGATGCAGATGGAATACTTGCTCTGCCGTGTGTTTCAGGTTTTCCCTCATGTGGATCTAGTGGGTGGAGATGGTGAGCGCATTGTTGGGCGGAGAGAAATGAAGGTCAAAATCGCTCTCAACACAAAACCTGCGGAGCCGGTGATGTTGAGATTTCGTAAGGCTGGAGAGTAATCGAGACGACCGTCGGTATGGCCAGAACTGAGAGTCCTAGGGCGTATCACACAGCAGGGGCAATTCTCGTCTGCTTGCTCCTCAGGTTGCAAGCCGAGATAGTGCTCGAATTGAATGCGAACCTGAGTCTCTGGATGGAGCGTGATCGGCCCTCGTCTTGAATCTGCGTAGTGATCGGGTTGACAGCAGCAGGAAAGCAAGAGCTTTATAGCGAAAGTCTCTGTGACCGCGCATATATTCTGCGGTTGCCTTAAGCTACCCAATTTATGCACGACATGTCCGCCCGATGCCCGATGGTGCCCGTGCCGGGGTCGGTAGCTCGACCGAGGCTAGATTTTGCGGCCGAAAGGGGAATTTATTGTCCCGGGCTCCCAGCTAGATAATACAACACGACAATTTTGCAAGAAAAATTTCCCGTTGGCTAATTCCTAGACAAGGAAGCACCCCGCCCGAACGGGGATCGAGGCAGTAGCAACCCAGCTAGATGTTCTCTCTTCTCTCAGACCATCCACTTCCATCTTGACTCTTATTGACGAGGTAATGTCGTTCGTGGACGAGACCATCCATGAAGAATCGTCTTCCCATCTGGGCTCCCTTCAAGTCTCGCCGCCCAAAACCCAAGGCGAAGCTCGCGGCAGTCAGGCTCAGAAGAGCGCCTCCATCAACCTTGCCCCTCAAACTACCGTGGACAGCATCGCCTTGACCAATCTTGCCAACTCGACACGTTTGTGCTCCAAAGATGGCGGCAGCGCTGAACCTCCGTTTTGGAAAGCGGGGAGAAAAGAGTGGATGGTGATCATTGTCTTGGCCATTGTCTCGTTGATGGTTGCCCTCGACGCTACTATACTCGTGCCGGTCCTACCAGTGAGTCGACTTTGACCTTGACTCTGAAGAGCCTGAACAGGAAACAAGAACTTGGAGGGGATAGAGCCACTTACTTCGTCCAGGCGATAGGGAGCGAGCTCCATGGTACAGCCGTGGATACCTTTTGGGCAGGCACCGCCTATCTCCTGACCCAGTCCGTCTTCCAACCCTTCCTCGTCTCCCTCTCCGACATCTTCGGTCGCCGGCTGTTGTACATGATATCCCTCGCTTTCTTCGCCGTCGGCACCCTCGTCTGCTGTCTCTCACACGATTTCGCTCACCTATTGGTCGGTCGCTCTATTCAAGGGATCGGGGGAGGAGGTATCCTGGCCCTTGGTCTGGTCATCCTGACTGACATCGTCCCGCTTCGTGAACGCCCCCTCTACGTCGGCGTTATCCAGATCTCGTGGGCGCTGGGCTCGATCATGGGGCCTCTCATCGGCGGCTTGCTTGTACAACATACCACATGGCGCTGGATCTTCTACCTCAACTTCCCCTTCTGTGCGATCGGCTTCTTGACCATACCGCTAGTCCTTAGACTGCATGTCGACCGAGGCTCTGTAAGACAGCGAATCCTAAGCGTGGACTGGGTTGGAGGCTTCCTCTTTATCTCAAGTACCTGCAGCTTCCTGATCGGTGTCACCTGGGGAGGCTCCGAGTATCCGTGGTCAAGCTGGCGCACGCTGACACCACTTCTCGTCGGTCTGGCAGGAATGGTGATGACAATTCTTTGGGAACAGTATGGCGCCAAAAAGCCCTTCATCCGACTGGAGCTGTTCAACTCATACTCGGCCATCTGCGCCTACTTTGGGGCTGTATCACAAGGACTTTTGGTGAGTCAAGATCTCGTGAATCTGCTTCATTGCGGCAGCTTCAAGGCATTGTAACCACTTGCGTGCTGATTGGGGTCTCTACCAGATGTTTTGCGAGCTTTACTATATCCCATTTTACCTTGAAAGCGTCAAAGACTACAATCCGACTATCACCGGCGTTTCGCTGATCCCGCTCACTGGCACTCTCCTTCCCGTCAGTGTCGCGATTGGTCGCTTGTTGACCAAGACCGGCCGCTTCCGCTGGGCGATATGGCTCGGCTGGGTAGTCACTGTTCTCGGTACCGGACTCCTGATCTTACTTGACGTCCAAATCCGGGTTTACGCCTGGGTTCTGGTCTTTCTTGTCGTCGGAGTTGGTCACGGACTTTTGCTTATGTCTCTGAATTTCAGTGTCCAAGCGATGGCCTCCACAGCCAACGTAGCGTATGCAGTAGCCATGTACACCTTCCTCCGCACCTTTGGGATGTGTCTCGGGGTCGCCGTTGGCGGTGCTGTATTCCAGAACGAGCTAAGGAAAAGCCTAGGAGAGCTCGAATTGCAGAAAGCTGTTGCGACCCAAGCCGAAAGCTTCGTGGGAATCCTCAAGACGATGCCCAAAGCATCAGCCCAGTATCAGGCGTATATCTTAGCATATGCAAACGCTTTTCGAGTGGTGTTCGAGGTCTTGGTTGGCCTGGCTGGCCTGGCTGGCTTGCTTAGTATCTTCATCAAAGAATACACCATGGACAAAGCTCTTGATTCAGAGCATGTTCTAGGCCAGCGCAAGAACAAATAGGCTTGTCATGGATGCCACATCCAATGGCGTTTGCTCTAGATGAGAACAGCGACTCAAGAGCTATAGATAGCTGAAGAAGAGACACCCCGCATGCTTTGAATTAGATACAAGAAATCATGCCAGATACGGAAAAGCTTATCAATGAGCAGTCTGGCTGAGTCAACGCACCAGAGACTGGGTGTCACTTTGCCACACCCCGGAAAAGAGTAGTGCAATGGAGCGATGGTTCGTTGAATATTTCTCAAGATCTAAGGTTTATCAGAATGTTGCAGGTCCACCGGCGTGATTAGAAGTTGCTGGGCCCTTCATCGGGAGCAGCCGGGGGCACCAAGGGGTTTTAGCGTGTTCAAAATCGATGTCGTTTCCTTGGCATTGCGACTCCAATACCGCACCGTACAAATTTGTATATACATCATTGAATCCATAACCTTTTGGACCTATATTATCTCGATTTTTTTGATTTTTTGGGATTTAAAGCTATTATATAGCTTATAAGTTATTATTTAAATAGTTTTTTAGTCGATATTATAATATCGCGTACTCGATCGAACTTTAGCTCCGCCGAACCCACTATTAATTTTTCCTCTATTTTATTTACCCGTCGTAATAGCCGTTTTCGTATACGTAATAAGCGTATATAATTTAAGAATTTTCCTAATTAGGACCCGGACTTATAAAAAAAGCAGAATAAGGGTAAAGTATAGGGTAACGCTATTAAAAAACACCCTAAAAAGGCTCCTATAAGTTAATTAAAATCGGTATATACCCGATAAAGTCCTATTATTATTAAATATCGCGTCGTTAATATTAAAGCTTACGAGAAATAAAACGCTTTTCGGAAACGTTAAGTTTAAGAAGCTATTATTATTAAAGCCGTTATTAATCGGGTAACGGTTAAAAAGGAAATAAATTAACGCCGAAAAAAAAAAAGCGTTTTAACGCCGAAAAAAAAAATAAAAATAAAAGTATCGCC